>SJYW01048975.1:0-10633 GCA_006410735.1 Raphicerus campestris | reverse complement strand
TGGAAAAGACTTTGATGCTGGGAGGGATTGGGGGCAGGAGGAGAAGGGGACGACAGAGGATAAGATGGTTAGATGGCATCACGGACTCGATGGACATGAATCTGAGTGAACTCTGGGAGTTGTTGATGGACAGGGAGGCCTGGTGTGCTGCGATACATGGGGCCGCAAAGAGTCGGACACGACTGAGTGCCTGAACTGAGATGAACTGAGGACACATACATGCATTTGATCTTTGTACAACATTTCCTCTTAAGTCCTTGGATATTATGAAGAAAATGTCACAGCCAAGACAATGTAGACAAAGTAGATCAGTTCAAAGTTTGCTTTTTCTGTAATATCTGTCTCACAATCGATTGGCACAGCTCATTGCCCACTTGTAAAGAATCACTCCATGATGACAACTGGTCACTGGTTATTTGGCTCAGGTTTTGCCAACGATGAGTTCTGTACAATACACTGGATTTACAAAAGCAGCCTTTTATCTTTCTCTGATCTATTTGGAATGAGAGTTCAAATATTTCCAAGGTGTCAATGGCAGAATCATTTTACATAATGTTTCTGGCTGCCTTTTAAAAGTTCTGCCAAGTTTTGTTTTGTTTCAGTGACACCACTGTAGTTAATGGAATATTGTTATGAATTAAAAGCAGGGCTTGACTTGAAGGCCAAAAGCTGAAATTCTGATAGCAAAAGTCCACCAGACTACCANAATGTTTCTGGCTGCCTTTTAAAAGTTCTGCCAAGTTTTGTTTTGTTTCAGTGACACCACTGTAGTTAATGGAATATTGTTATGAATTAAAAGCAGGGCTTGACTTGAAGGCCAAAAGCTGAAATTCTGATAGCAAAAGTCCACCAGACTACCAAATCTCTTGAAAATTGTGAGACATTCTTGTGAAAAGCCCAGATTCCAGAAAGTCTCAAAATATCTAACCTTCATACCAGAGAATATACTCTGAAGATATTTTCTATGCAAAAAAACTTAAACTATAGTTTAAAAAGAAGTATAAAATATTTTAGAATTTTCAACTGTTATTATAACATTGATAAGCTACGGTTGTATGCTTACAGAAAGTATACTAACACAAAGGGTCCAAAGAGCCTTTTGGTTGTCTGAAAATGACTGTTTGGGTGGAGCTGAAAACTCAGTCCTTGTCGTATAGATTACTGTTTCTAGTTCTTTCATTCTGAGCAACACAGACCTGGGCTCTTCTCTTTTGTCCACTGCAGTTGCCCTGTATGGACAGCTCTCCTGGTGGTTCTCCATAGCCTCTCCACTACAAATATTTCTAGCTTCTTTCAGTTTTTCCCACCCTCCTAATCATGCTAGCAATCTTCCATAAGATTAACTATTACTTGTCAATATCCTTCCTAAAACTGGGGACTCCCCAGACATGAATCTAATGCTTCTGATTTGGTCTTCTTAGACCATATGCTACCCATAAAGTTAAGCTTCTAGATCATGGCAGATAGATGTGGAATAGTGACAGACTTTATTTTGGGGGGCTCCAAAATCACTGCAGATGGTGATTGCAGCCATGAAATTAGACTCTTGCTCCTTGGAAGAAAAGCTATGACCAACATAGTCAGCATATTAAAAAGTAGAGACATTATTTTACCAACAAAGGTCCATCAGGTCAAAGCTATCATTTTTCCAGTAGTCATGTATGGATATGAGAGTTGGACTATAAAGAAAGCTGAGTGCCAAAGAATTGATGCTTTTGAACTCTGGTGTTGCAGAAGACTCTTGAGAGTCCCTTGGACTGCAAGGAGATCCAAACAGTCCATCCTAAAGGAAATCAGTCCTGAATATTCATTGGAAGGACTGATGCTGAATCTGAAACTCCAATACTTTAGCCACCTAATGTGAAGAACTGACTCATTGGAAAAGACCCTGATGCTGGGAAAGATTGAAGGTGGGAGGAGAAGGGGATGACAGACCATGACATGGTTGGATGGCATTACTGATGCGATAGACATGATTTTGAGTAGTTGAGGAGTTGGTGATGGACAGGGAAGCCTGGCATGCTGCAGTCCATGGAGTCGCAAAGAGTCGGACATGACTGAGAGACTGAACTGACTGACTGATCATATACTAAGGCAACTTACTATAGTTTAGAGTTAGGTTCTACTCTGAAAGTGGTTCCATAAATAATACACTGGGTTATGACCTGTTACTAAGCATGGAAAGCCTAAAATTACCATTAGAGCATGTTACCAAGGAATGATGCTATGAAATTTCTTACCTGTTCACTTTGCACCGCCCCCCCCCAGCTTTCTTTATTTATTCTTTTGCTCTATTTTAATTCCTCCAATACTGTCTATTTAGTCTTTCCTGGTTAAGAGTCCACCTGCAATGCAGGAGACTGCCTGTAAAGCAAGAGATCCAAGTTTGATCCCTGGGAATATCCTCTTGAGAAGGAAATGGCAACCCACTCCAATATTAGAGACCCAGGTTCAATCCCTGGGAAGATCCTCTGGAGAAAGGGTAGCAAGAATTGGACATGGCTTAGCAACTAAACCACCACATATTGTCTATTTACTCCCCTAATGATGACCAAGGAGGCCCATTAGTCCTACTAACTGTTGGAAAACTTCGCCCTTGGAAATCATATCAGGGCTAAATTTTGTCACTAAGAATTTCACTGACCAGTGGGGCTTTCCTGACCACAAACACTTGGTTATCAAGCCAGCATTGTGGAACAGTCTTGAACCTGTTTAAAGATGTTTTGTCTTTACAGTTATGAGCTTCATCGAAAATAAATAAATCAGTATATTTTAGAATTTTCAAAGTAGGGATTTTTGCCTTTCACAATATAACCATTCAAACTCCTTTTAGCACTGCAGATGGGGATATTTTGAACTAATCAAACACTGGAATGACATTAAACAGTTTAAAAGACTGTGAGTATAGTAGCAGCTGAACAGTGTATTACTGCTTTTTCCCAAAGGTCCACATGTGTGAAAATATTTACTTTCATTTTAACCATTCTTTCTTGAGTCTCTGTGGAATTTGTGAGCTTTGAGACACAAAGGAAGGGAAAGAGAAGTAAATAGTTTCCTCAGCATGTCAAAAGCTGACTATTCTGGAACCATATTTCCCCCTAGGGTGACAACTAAAGTCTTTTACTGAGAACTTTCAGTGAGTGAAAGAGCAGTTAAACCATCTCACTTTTGCAATTGTCACTTATTTCCGAGATCACACCATGTGGCAATTCTAAAACCTCTGAATGGAAATTGCTGCCATCATTTGAGGTCATTCTGTAATTCCTCTTAAGTCTTCAGTAGCACCGTCAGATGCCCAACTTTCATAATTCTATATCAACAGTCTCATGAATGGCAGAACTAGATAACATGTCCCCAAATAATGAAATCCAAAAAGGGTATGATTGTCTGCAAGCTTGGCTAATTCCAGAGACATCTATCGGCTCAGACATCTGAACCTCCATCTCTCCCTCTTCCAGACCAGAAACCATCTTGTTGAAGAGGAAGTAGTTTTGTGACAAAGGGTCACTATGTCTCATCTATAATGAGTAACACAATATGAGTATTTAAAATGCACACGTAGTTTTCTATATGTCAAAACTGGAACGTTTTGCTATAGCATCACAGTAAATTAGAAGAAAAAGGTTAGTGAAAAACAAATTTGGAGCAAGGTTAAAATATTGAAAAGGTTTCTAAAGTTACGCTGAAATATTTTTCACTTGGTCAGTTATCAACATCAACTGCCTGTGTTGAGTAATTTAACCAAGGTCAAACTTGCATAAAACATTTCCTGTGTTCAGCATAGATGACTCTATATTCTGCTTTCTAGTTTTGCTTTTCACAAAATCAGTTCTCTCATTCCATCCTCAGGCTTCCTTCGCTGAGAGACAACACAGGTGGCTCCCCCTTCTGGCTGAACTGGTACCCAGTTTGGAGAGGGAATTGCTGTGGTAGAAAGGATTCTGAAGTAGTAGGGCCTTGAGGACACTTCCAAAGATGGAGAGCTTGAATATGTGAATTGGAAAAGAACTCTGAAGAAGGTACCACTTTGTCTCTATTCATCACCCTGTCTTAATCAACCTTTACCTTTCCCATACAGTCAAAGCCGAGCAGTCTACCACCCTCCCTGATCCTAGGAGGTATCTCAGAACCACATGGTTTCCAGGGCTGGGAATTACCTATTGGGTTCAATAAACAGAGAAAACATGGACTTTGGTTAAGTAAAGATTATATTGCAGATTCTGGTTAAATTTTCACATATATTAGCTTTTCTAGTGTTCATCACAGCTGCAAGAAGTGCATGATGTAAGATGTGCTTACAGAGAATAGCATGGTGTAGTGGGTAAGCTTACAAGTTCTAGAGCAGGACCACCAGGAAAAAGATGTGTGAACCGGGGATATTACTTCATCTCTCAATGACACAGATTCCTCCTCTGCGGAAGTGCNAAAGACTGTGAGTATAGTAGCAGCTGAACAGTGTATTACTGCTTTTTCCCAAAGGTCCACATGTGTGAAAATATTTACTTTCATTTTAACCATTCTTTCTTGAGTCTCTGTGGAATTTGTGAGCTTTGAGACACAAAGGAAGGGAAAGAGAAGTAAATAGTTTCCTCAGCATGTCAAAAGCTGACTATTCTGGAACCATATTTCCCCCTAGGGTGACAACTAAAGTCTTTTACTGAGAACTTTCAGTGAGTGAAAGAGCAGTTAAACCATCTCACTTTTGCAATTGTCACTTATTTCCGAGATCACACCATGTGGCAATTCTAAAACCTCTGAATGGAAATTGCTGCCATCATTTGAGGTCATTCTGTAATTCCTCTTAAGTCTTCAGTAGCACCGTCAGATGCCCAACTTTCATAATTCTATATCAACAGTCTCATGAATGGCAGAACTAGATAACATGTCCCCAAATAATGAAATCCAAAAAGGGTATGATTGTCTGCAAGCTTGGCTAATTCCAGAGACATCTATCGGCTCAGACATCTGAACCTCCATCTCTCCCTCTTCCAGACCAGAAACCATCTTGTTGAAGAGGAAGTAGTTTTGTGACAAAGGGTCACTATGTCTCATCTATAATGAGTAACACAATATGAGTATTTAAAATGCACACGTAGTTTTCTATATGTCAAAACTGGAACGTTTTGCTATAGCATCACAGTAAATTAGAAGAAAAAGGTTAGTGAAAAACAAATTTGGAGCAAGGTTAAAATATTGAAAAGGTTTCTAAAGTTACGCTGAAATATTTTTCACTTGGTCAGTTATCAACATCAACTGCCTGTGTTGAGTAATTTAACCAAAGTCAAACTTGCATAAAACATTTCCTGTGTTCAGCATAGATGACTCTATATTCTGCTTTCTAGTTTTGCTTTTCACAAAATCAGTTCTCTCATTCCATCCTCAGGCTTCCTTCGCTGAGAGACAACACAGGTGGCTCCCCCTTCTGGCTGAACTGGTACCCAGTTTGGAGAGGGAATTGCTGTGGTAGAAAGGATTCTGAAGTAGTAGGGCCTTGAGGACACTTCCAAAGATGGAGAGCTTGAATATGTGAATTGGAAAAGAACTCTGAAGAAGGTACCACTTTGTCTCTATTCATCACCCTGTCTTAATCAACCTTTACCTTTCCCATACAGTCAAAGCCGAGCAGTCTACCACCCTCCCTGATCCTAGGAGGTATCTCAGAACCACATGGTTTCCAGGGCTGGGAATTACCTATTGGGTTCAATAAACAGAGAAAACATGGACTTTGGTTAAGTAAAGATTATATTGCAGATTCTGGTTAAATTTTCACATATATTAGCTTTTCTAGTGTTCATCACAGCTGCAAGAAGTGCATGATGTAAGATGTGCTTACAGAGAATAGCATGGTGTAGTGGGTAAGCTTACAAGTTCTAGAGCAGGACCACCAGGAAAAAGATGTGTGAACCGGGGATATTACTTCATCTCTCAATGACACAGATTCCTCCTCTGCGGAAGTGCCATCCTCACTCTTTATCCCCAGTTTACAGACAAGGCAACAGAGACTGAAGATGTCATTCACAGTCAGATGAAGAGTAAGTGCTGAAAGTTGGAAGTGGTATCTATAGCTGTTCTTTTACTGCTAGGACCCTATCAGATGGCTCAAACAGAAAGTGATAGTTGTCTATAGATTTAGGTTAGTGGTTCCTAAGGTAGGTAAGGTTCCTGAGAAAGGCAAGGCCCAGACCAGTTAGAAGTTCACTGCAATGGTGGCAGCCTATGTGGGGCTTCCTACTTCAAGGGTAGAGTGGTTGAGAGAGAGGATGAGATGGAGAGATGGGATGGATGTACAAAATGATTTGGAAAATTAACCAATAAAATGTGATAATTTGGTGGGTCAGGCGCATGGAAGAGAGTGTGAACATAAAGGAAAATCTCAAAATTTTGGTTTTTCCAACTGGAAAATGGTTTATAATAACTTTTAGAGTTCTCATTAAAAAGTGAAGAATATATACGAGATCCCTAGCACACTGCCTGGCATAGCAGGGACCCAGTGAACTGTAGTTGTAGGTAAATATAAAGGAAGAAACCAAACAGTGAATAAGAATTATTAGAAAGAAGGACTCTTCTGGGTATATGAGTGCACATGTGTATATCAGTGAAAAATAGCACCAAGGATTCAGCATTAAAACCACAAAAGGCTTATTTTAGCAGTACTGATGTCTGCTCTTGACAATATGGGAGGAGTTTTTGTTTTTTTTTTTTTCCAGAAAAGCTCCATGCTTGACAAAACAACAAATTAGACTGAAGAAAATAGAAATTTGGAATAAAAATAATAAATATGGCATTGGATACAGAGGATTTTAAAAAGACATTTTTAAAAGACATTAAGCAAAACTTTTAGAAGGAATTAACTTTTAAACTAAATATATTGATGTTAAAATGTTACCCCAATAGACAATCCACCAAAAATCAACCTTTCTATTTTTAGAAAATCTGACTGCATTGACACCAAGGTTGGCTGGGGAAGATTCTCCTTCATAATTTTTCTTTATTTAGCTGATACCTCATTTTAACTTTCTGAACTGGCCCCAACTACCTGAAATTGAGTGTGTCTTGGACTGTATTTTCCCTTGCTCCATTGTTCCTTGTCTTGAAGGAAAAAAAACAAAAAACGATTGCATATAAAGTGAGTTCTGTCTCTCTGACCTTTTCAAAAATTATGGGCATACTTCAGGGCCCTCTTTGCTGAGAGGGAAGAGCCTGCTCTGCTTTCTTCTCCCTCCAAGCCCTCCATCTGCCCACATGGACACTGTAGGGGGGACGGTTATTGAACACTCCTTTTGGTTAAGAGGACTGGACTGCATCATGCAAAGAGTGCTCAAATATAAAACTGCTAGACCACAAACTGCCAGGGAAAACCACTGATGGTGGAGGATTGCCATATTACAATGTCAAGAGCAACGCCCGGCCCGCCGTTGCCCACCCTCTCTATGCCACATTGCAGGAATCTCTAGGATGGAAGTTTCGTGGATCTTAACAGAGCCTGCTACTTGCTGCTGAGTGAGTGGGGCTTCTTGAACTTATCCTGGGTTTGCAGACCTTGATTTCATAATGCTTCTGCCTCACACCCCCCACTCTCCTTTAAAAATGAGTCATCCACAGAATAAAATATAACCAGCTGTCTGGAATGTAAGAACACGAGTTATTATATTATGATGAGCTCCGAGACGCAGAGAGGAAAATGGGAGCCATGTACTTTCAGTTCGTATCTTGTCCTTCAGGCCCTTCCTTCTCTGTGTCTCCAGTATCTCTTCTTAGTATGAACTCAGTGAGTGCTCAGCCCCAAAGTCAATTATTTTCTTGTTTAGCCTCTGTTTAGCTCTAAGGAAGCCTGTCTGTTTTTCCGAGTCTGTGAACTTCATTTCCCTTCCAAATCCTCTCTTAGAAGCTCCTGGATGTATATGGCAGCATGGCTATATGGTTTTCCTGGACGAGAGGTTTCCCTGTTTCCCCAGAGGTTAGAGCATCTGCCTCCAATGTGGGAGACCCGGGTTCGATACCTGGGTTGGGAAGATCCCCTGGAGAAGGAAATGGAAATCTACTCCAGTATTCTTGCCTGAAGAATCCCATGGACGAAGAAGCCTAGTAGGTTACAGTCCACGGGGCCGCAAAGAGTCGGACATGACTGAGCAACTTCACCTCACCTCTATTAAAAGAGTGACTTGTTCTCCAGGGACAATTTCTGTTTGTGCCTATTGTCCTGATGTGGTTACTGACAGTGGTTCCTTTTAGTCTCAAAAATTTTGGCTTGGATGATAGACTCTGTGATCACTTTCTTCATAAGGCTTCTTATCAGTTTTCAAACTTCTGTGAGGAGGAAATAGTGGAAGATACTTACTGAGATCCTGCTTCCTGGCAGAAGGGAACATGCAAGCATCTCATGTAAAACTCTTACAAGTCTGTGCTTTGGGTTAATATGATCACCATTTTTCAAATGAAGAAGCAAAAGTTCAGAAAGGTGAAATAGATCACCTAAGAACACTCAGACAGCTCCTAGAAGAGCTGGTTTTTGTGAACTAAGCCTTTCTTAATTCACAGACTGTTCCTTCCCCAGAACTTCAGCCCCATTGTCATCCTAGTCATCAGGGACCCACAGCCAGACGCACCCTTTCGCTTTTTGTTACTCTCATTTCTGCTGTTCCTCCAATCCTGGAAGACAGCCTTGGAAATATTCTTTTCCTTCCCTTCATTTCTGTAACCTGTGGTATATAAAACACAGTGAGGCAAATAGAGCTCTATCTACCAAAGAAGAGCTAAAGAAGTTGATCAGGGAACTCCTAGTTGGAAACAAGGTTGCTATCCACTCTCCAGCAGTCACTTTGCTCCCCGAACTAAGGAAGGTCCACAAAGGAAATTTTGAAACCCAGACCCTTGGCAATATCAAGAGAGGGAGGCAAGGACCCGTAACAGGTGATGTACCATGAATAGTGGGAATGTAATTTAAGTCATTCCCCCCTAACTTCATCATCTGGAAACCAACAGTAGAGACTATTAGTTGTTGTTGTTCAGTCATTCAGTTGTGTCTGGCTCTTCGAGACCCCATGGACTGCAGCACGTCAGGCTTCCCTATCCTTCACCATCTCCGAGAGCTTGCTCAAACTCATGTCCATTGAGTAGGTGATGCCATCCAACAATCTCATTCTCCATCATCCTCTTCTCCTGCCTTCAGTCTTTTCCAGCATCAGGGTCTTTTCTAATGAGTCAGCTCTTGGCACCAGGGGGCCAAAGTATTGGAGCTTGAGCTTCAGTATCAGTCCTTCCAATGAATATTCAGAATTGATTTCCTTTAGGATTGACTAACTTGATCTTGCATTCCAAGGGACTCTCCAACACCACAGTTCAAAAGTATCAATTCTTTGACACTCAGTTTTCTTTATAGTCTAACTCTCACACCCATACACGACTACTGGAAAAACCATAGCTTTGCTGACAAAGTAATACCTCTGCTTTTTAATACACTGTCTAGATTTGTCATAGCTTTTCTTCCAAGGATCAAGTGTCTTTTAATTTCATGACTGCAGTTACCATCTGCAGTGATTTTGGAGCCCAAGGAAGTAAGTCTGTCAGCTAAGAGAGCTCTAACTTATACAATGTGACTCTCTGTGTCTATATCTGACTCTTTGTGTCTGTCTATATACACACACTAATAGGAAATGTGTGATATTGTTATTTGTGTATATGTATTTTTGGTGTGCTGTGCTGAGTCACTCAATCCTGTCTGACTCTTTGTGACCCCATGGACTATAGCCTGCCAGTCTCCTCTGTCCCTGGGGATTCTCCAGGCAGGAATACTAAGAGTGGGTGCCATGCCCTACCTCCAGCAGATTTTCCCAATCCAGGGATTGAATCCAGGGTTCCTGCATTGCAGGTGGATTCTTTACTGTCTGAGCCACCAGGAAAGCCCATGAATACTGGAGTGAGTAGATCATCCCTTCTCCAGAGGACCTTCTCAACCCAGGAATCAAACCAGGGTCTCCTGCATTGCAGGCAGATTCTTTACCAGCTGTGCTACCAGGGAAGGTCCATATATATTTTTAATACACAGTAAATATTGAGCTCTCATTCTGTAACCTGCTTTCTCAAGCAATAATAAATTTTAGGTATGCTTCCATATTCGCAAAAATAGACCCACTTCACTCCTTGAATCCACTGCTGAGCAGCCCACAGAATGCAGGTCATGTAATTTATTTGGACTCTCCTCTCTTTGCTGAAGGAAAAGTTTAAGTTGTTTGACCACCTTCCCCCACCACAGGACACGTTGAATTGAAATATAAATGACCACTGGGGAGAAAATCCTTGCAACATATATAACAAGGTGCAACATATGGCATGTTTCTGGATTATGATCCAGAATTATATAAAGAACTCCTCCAGAATGACAAGGAAAAGGCAAAAGGACAAGAGAATAAAAGGGGGGAAATGGGCAGAGGTTGTGGAAAGGCAATTCAGAGAAGAGGGAAAAAACGGTCAATGATCATATAGAAAAATATTCTCCCTTCCCAGCAAAAAAGGGATCTACAAAGTCAAACCATAAGTGAACACTTCCTATACTGTGTGTGTGTGTGTGTGTGTTAGTTGCTCAGTCGTGTCCGACTCTTTGCAACCCCATGGACTTTGCAACCTGGTAGCCCAC
>SJYW01048973.1:38216-60166 GCA_006410735.1 Raphicerus campestris | reverse complement strand
TGGCCAAGTGAATAAATGAATAAAGTAGTTCATTCAGAGAAAATGTGTTGTGATTTAACATGTTTACATGGAGTTACGTGCACATCTCTGTACCCTTAAGGGCTTTATTTCATTAAGTAAGTAAACTCCACTAGATGGGGGCGGGGGACCATCTGAATTCATTTCATGCCAGTAAACAAGATCACAGGTAGCTCTATGCCCAGCAACTTGTGCCTACAGCTGTGTTATATAGTTATCTATTGCTGGCACAGCTTTGAACTTTACAGCATGTTTTGTTTGGGTCACAACATGTGGCTTCATAGTATATTAGTTCCCCAACGAAGGATCGAACATAGGATCCTGGCAGTGAGACGGCTGAGTCCTAACCAAACCACTGGACTGCCAGGCAACTCCTGTTTTCAGATGCTTTGGTTTGTTTTGTGTGTGTTTGTGTGTGTGTTTAACTTTTTCTACATTTATAGGAGAATACTTCTATGTATAAGTATGATGTGAATGATATAATAACTTGAAATGTGTGTTTTACATATTATCTCAAAACTGAATAATTTGAAAGAACTTATACATGTTATCTCTTGGCCTAGAATCCAGTTGGGTAGATTAGCCTCAGGGTCTCTCCTGAGGGTGTAGTCAAGCTTTTATCTGGTTTGGCAACCTCTGAAGTCTTGGTTTGTTAAATCTAAGCTCTCTCACTTGGCTATACTGATGAAGCCTCAGTTCCTCCTTCTGTGGGCCTCTCCAAGGGGCTGCTTTTGTGGAGGCTGCTGTCTTTTCCCAGAATGAGGGATTTAGGAAAGAACTTGCACCCAGGATAAAGTGCAGAGTCTTTTTTCAGACGTTACACATCTTCACTTCTGTATTTGCTTAGTCTCACAAGTAAACCCTGTGATAGATTGCTAAGTCACTTCAGTCGTGTCCAACTCTGTGCAGTCCCATAGTCAGCAGCCTACCAGGCTCCCCCATTGCTGGGATTCTCCAGACAAGAACACTGGAGTGGATTACCATTTCCTTCTCCAAGGAATGAGAGTGAAAGGTGAAATTGAAGTCGCTCAGTCGTGTCCAACTCTTCGAAACCCCATGGGCTGCGGCCTACCAGGCTCCTCTATCCATGGGATTTTCCAGGCAAGGGTACTGGTGTGGGTTTCCATTGCCTGCTCCATCTTGAGTGCTCTCTGGCTTGATCTACTCAACTCTGGATCTACTCAATTCTTGTTTATTCAGTGATATTCTAGCAAGTCTCTTCTTTGTCCTGATTTAAGTTTTCTGTTTCTCTGGATGGTTCCCATCAGCAACAGACTGACTATAATGTCATCTCTTGTTAAATATCTATCTTTTGGTGACACATCCTGCTTCTGCTGCTTCTATTTCATATTTGCTTATTATCGACTTCTGCAGAATTGTGCGTAGACTTTGTTATTTTAGGTACTCTCATTTTCCTTTAAAGCCACTCTTGTCAAGGCCACCAGTGAATTTCAAATGTTTAACTCACTGGTCAATTTTTAGTGGTTATTTTATTTAATTTATTGGCAGCCTTTACCAGAGTAGTTTATTTCCTCCTCCCTGAAACAAATGTTTCACTTGGATTACAGAGTGGTTCTCTTTCCTGCTTCTCCCCTACCTATAGTTCCCCGACATACAATGTGTGACTTTTGTGTCTGGCTTTATTCAGATGTCATATTTTCTTTTTAAACATTTATTTCTTTAGCTATGAAGCATATGGTACCTTAGTTCCCAGCCCAGGGATGGAACCTACGGAGAGTCTTAAACACTGGATCTCCAGGGAAATCCCCGAATCTGTGTATATTCAAGATTCATCCATTTCATGGCTGTATAACAATGAATGTTTTTGTTTTATTTTTATGGCTGAATATGGTATATGAATATGGTAAATGGCTTCCATGTGGTCCATTTTGAACATATACCACAGTTTGTCCATTTGTCAATTAATGGACAATACTTGGATGGTGTACTCTTTGTGGCTGTTGTGAGTAGTGTTGCTGTGAACACTGATTTTGTATGGACTGAACATTTGTATGAACCATAACATTTATGGTTATATACAAAAGAGTGAAATTGCTGGATCATATGGCTACTCTATACTTCATGTTTGAGGTACTGACAAACCATTTTTCCAAAGTGGTTATACCATTTTACAGCAGTTGCATCAACAATATCTGAAGATTCCTTTTCTCCACATTCTCTGCAGCACTTGTTAGTCCTCTTTTAGATTATAGCCAACCTAATGGGTGTGCTCAAACTACCACACAATTGCACTCATCTCACATGCTAGTAAAGTAATGCTCAAAATTCTCCAAGCCAGGCTTCAGCAATATGTGAACCATGCATTTCCTGATGTTCAAGCTGGTTTTAGAAAAGGCAGTGGAACCAGAGGTGAAATTATCAACATCCGCTGGATCATGGAAAAAGCAAGAGAATTTCAGGAAAACAAAACAAAACAAAACAAAACACGTCTATTTCTTCTTTACTGACTATGCCAAAGCCTTTACTGTGTGGATCACAATAAAATTTGGAAAATTCTGAAAGAGATGGGAATACCAGACCACCTGACCTGCCTCTTGAGAAATCTGTATGCAGCTAAGGAAGCAACAGATAGAATTGGACATGGAAAAACAGACTGGTTCCAAATAGGAAAAGGAGTATGTCAAGGCTGTATATTGTCACCTTGCTTATTTAACTTTTATACAGGGTACATCATGAGAAACGCTGGGCTGGAAGAAACACAAGCGGGAATCAAGATTGCCAGGAGAAATATCAATAACCTCAGATATGCAGATGACACCGCTCTTATGGCAGAAAGTGAAGAGGAGCTAAAGGGCTTCTTCATGAAGGTGAAAGAGCGGAGTGAAAAAGTTGGCTTAAGGCTCAACATTCAGAAAACGAAGATCATGGCATCCGGTCCCATCACTTCATGGGAAACAGATAGGGAAATAGTGGAAACAGTGTCAGACTTTATTCTTTTGGCTCCAAGAACACTGCAGATGGTGACTGCAGCCATGAAATTAAAAGACGCTTACTCCTTGGAAGAAAAGTTATGACCAACCTAGATGGCATATTCAAAAGGAGAGACATTATTTTGCCGACTAAGGTCCGTCTAGTCAAGGTTATGGTTTTTCCTGTGGTCATGTATGGATGTGAGAGTTGGACTGTGAAGATGGCTGAACGCCAAAGAATTGATGCTTTTGAAGTGTGGTGTTGGAGAAGACTCTTGAGAGTCCCTTGGACTGCAAGGAGATCCAACCAGTCCATTCTGAAGGAGATCAAGCGTGGGATTTCTCTGGAAGGAATGATGCTAAAGCTGAAACTCCAGTACTTTGGCCACCTCATGCGAAGGGTTGACTCATTGGAAAAGACTCTGATGCTGGAAATGATTGGGGGTAGGAAGAGATGGGGACGACCGAGGATGAGATGGCTGGATGGCATCACGGACTCAATGGACGTGAGTCTGAGTGAACTCCCAGAGATGGTGATGGACAGGGAAGCCTGGCGTGCTGCTATTCATGGAGTCACAAAGAGTTGGACACGACTGAGAGACTGAACTGAACTTAATGGATGTGAAGTAGTATCTCAGTGAGTTTGATTTACATTTTGCTAGGGGCTTCCCTGGTGGGTCTGCCTGCAATGAGGGAGACCCAGGTTTGATTCCTGGGTCGGGAAGATCCCCTTGAGAAGGAAATATCAGTCCACTCCAGCACTCTTGCCTGGAAAATCCCATGGACAGAGGAGCCTTATAGGCTACAGTCTATGGGGTTGCAAAGAGTTGGAAATGTCTCTTGAAATTATTTTCCTGGTTGTTAAATGCTTTTTCTTTTTTAGTTGTTGTAGTAAACATCTAACTTAAATTTTGACCATTTTAACCATTTTTGCATGCTAAATATTTCACACACTTTCATCAGCCTTCTGAAGAAAGAAATGGCAACCCGCTGCAGTATTCTTGCCTGGAGAACTATAGTCCATGGGGACGCAAAATTGAGCACAACTGAGTGACTAACACACACACATAGTCACAGTGTTGTTTTGTTGTTGTTGTCATTGTTTTAGCTGTGCTATGCAGCTTGAATGACAGTTCCCAGAATCTACCCAGGCCCTTGATAGGTAACCATGAAGTCCTAACCTCTTAACTATCAGGGAATTCCTTGTCACATTGTTAAGAAACAGATGTCTACACCTTTTAATCTTGGAAAATTGAAACTCTATACCCATTACCTTTCCCATTAACCAGCAACTCCTCTTTTCTTCCCTGTTTGCCTAGACCATGGTCTCCATCGTTCTTTTTTGTTTCCTTTCTGTTGCTTGACTATATTCGATATTTCGTACAAGTAGAAACTTACAGTATTTGTCTTTTTTAATGACTGGCTTGTTTGGCTTGATGTCTTAAATGATCATTCATGTTGTAGCATGTGACAGAATTTCCTTTATATGGCTATATAGTGTTTCACTGTATGTATATATCACATTTGATGGACATTTAGATTCTTCCGCCTCTTAGTTGTTATGATTAGTGCTGCTGTGAGCATGGCTGTGCAAATATCTCAAGACCCCATGTTAATGAATTTATATTTTGAAATGGAATTGCTGAGTCTTGTCTTAGTTCTATTTTTTAAATTTTTTGAGAAGACTTTAAACTGTTTTCTGTAGCAGTTGCACCATTTTAAAATCTATTCATAACACACAGGGACCCAGTTTCTGTACGTGCTTGCCAACAGTTGTCCTTTCTTTCTTTCCCTTTACCTTTCCTTTCCTTCATATGTAAACACACACACATGCCACACATTTTTTTCCTATCCTTTTCCATTGTTGTTTATCACAAATAATTAATATAGTCCCTTGTGCTATACAGTACGATCTTATTTTTCTATTCTATATGTTATAGTTTACATCTGCTAATCACTAGCTCCCAATTTATGCCTGCCCCATACTTCCCCTCTTGGTAATCACATAGTCTGCTTTCTATGTCTGTGAGTCTGTTACTGTTTCATAGATAAGTTCATTTGTGTCATATTTTAGAGTTCACGTGTAAGTGATACCATACGATATTTGTCTTTTTCTTTCTGACTTCCTAAGTATTATTTTTAATGCTAGTGTGGATTCAAGTATTTCCGTAACTTCATTTTTAGAATATTTGTTGCTACTGTATAAAAATGTGATTGACTTTTAAAATATTTACCTTGTATTCTTTAAGCTTTATATTAATTGTAATACTTGTAGTTTCTCAAGATTTTCTATATCCAAAAGTATGTAATCTCCAATATACTTTGACTTTTTCCTTTCTATTCTGAAGGCTGGTTGCTGTTAATTTTTTAAACAACAGCGACAATTCCCTTTTCTTACCTGATTGCGCTGGTTATAGAACTGCCAGTATAATGCTGAGACAAAGTGTGGAATAGACTTCCTTGTGTTGTTCCCAGTCTTAGAGGGAAAGCTTTCACTTTTTCATTATTAAGTATAATGTTAGCTGTGGGTCTTTTACAGGTACCCTTTGATTGAGAAAGTTCTCTTCTGTTCTTAGTTATTAAGTGTTTGTTTAACCCCTATTATGAAAAGGTGTTAGATTCAGGGAATAGCTTTTTCTGCAAGCAGATGTGTGTTTTTTTTTTATTTATTGTTTTAAAATGACATAATGTTGATTGACTTTCATATAATGAACCAACTTTGCATACCTCCATAAATCCAATGCGATCATGGTATACAATCTTTTTTATATTTTGTTTGATTTTGTTTGCCAGTATTTTGTTGAGGACTGTTTCACCTGTATTCATAAGGGATATTGTGTGTGTGTGTGTGTGGGTGGGTGTGAGAGAGAGGTCTCTGTCTGATATTGGTATGAGAGAATTACTGGCATCACTTTGCCTGCTATGTGAGGAAGAAATCTGTAGATGAAGGATGAAGCATTGTTGGATTCAAGTTTAGTCAGGATTAGAGGGAGAAATTTAGTATATATCTTTGTGGAATTGGCTTGAGATTATCAAGAGAGGCCATTCTCAGTTCTTAGGCCTGTGTTTAGTGCTTGACAATGAATTATGCTGTTTGTTTACTATGTATAGATACTTTATACTTTGAATTTGCTACCTATTTTCTTTAATAACATTTATAAAATTCGCATTTGTCAATCAGTTGTAATGTGCATTTAAGATACATTTTCTACAAATTGTACTAGAAAACAAGATTCCATTGAATAGCTGCTGCCTTTTAAAAAGAGTGGTTAACCTGAAGTCTAAGAAATAAGCATGTTTCTCTTCAAGATACAGAAACACATTTAAAAGTTATAAANTAATGTGCATTTAAGATACATTTTCTACAAATTGTACTAGAAAACAAGATTCCATTGAATAGCTGCTGCCTTTTAAAAAGAGTGGTTAACCTGAAGTCTAAGAAATAAGCATGTTTCTCTTCAAGATACAGAAACACATTTAAAGGTTATAAATTTGCCCCAAGAAATGCAGCTGGTGTGTGGTGAACTTAGAATTCCAACTGCCTAGAAAGTTCATGTTTCTCAACACTGTACAATAGTGCTTTTGTAAAAATACTCTTCCTTTACATGTGATTTCACATAATGATCAGTAGTGTTGTTGTTGTTGTTGTAGTTGTTGCCGTTTTTTAATAGAGGAGTTTAAAGTCAACATGGGACAAAACTATGATTTTAGAGTCATGTAGATTTGTAGTCATAGGTTTTTCAGCTGTCATTCAGTCTCTTTGACAGTGTCTTTGTCTGTAAGATAACGGTGTTTATAACTACCATAGAGTTTTGGAGATAAATAGCACATTTTTCTGTACTTAACTATTATGTAGTATGTTTATCCTTAGGTGGCAGTTTGAACAAAGGAAGCACTGGGACTTGTGGCCACACCCTCTAAGAATAAAAAGTATTTAAAATATGGAATCACCATGTATGTTACCTGAAGAAGAACAAGAGCCAGAACTACCCAAAAGGGTGGGAGAAACCAAACAAATACATGATGATGATGATGATGATGATGATGAACTGATCTTGGTTGGAGAGAAACATGTAAATGAAGATGCTGATGTGATCTTTGTTGGGATGACCTCACCTTCAAAACCAGTCGTTTCAAACATGCCGAACAGAGTTACCCCAGATTCTTGTTCAAGGAGAAAAAAGTACGGTCAATTCAGAAAAGATACTGCTCACAAATTACAGCCCATTAGTCATGTGACAACTACATCAGAAGCAAAGACTGTCTTGCCAGTTTCTGACTCTGAATCAAGATCAACAGATAGTCCTATTATTGTTGAACCTTTGTCTCAAGCTGACTATAAAAATATTTCACCACAAATAGTGCCTAGTAGCTTCTCAAAGGAGTTATGGTCTTTTTTGATTACCTTCACAAGGTCATTGCAGCATCCAGCAGAAACAACAGTTCCTGCAGGAGATATGAATAAAAGTCCTCATGTATCAAAGTGACTTTCCACTTCTGAAACAAATAGCACAAATCCCAAAAGGCCTAAACTCAGTGATGGCATTATAGGGGCACATTCTTTAGCTTTTTCCCCTTCAGGTATTTTTCATACAGTGACTACTCAGCAATGCACACCAGACAGTGTCCCTACCTCACTAAGCCATGTTCTGAATGGAGAAACTTGTCCAACACATTTTCCAAAGAACAATGTTCATTGCAAGCCTGTAAGACTTTTAGGGGAAAATGCACTGACAAAAAATGATTTTCCAAGTTTAGCAAGTCAAAACAAGATTGTTGATCCCACAGAAGGAAATCTGATTGTGTTACTTTGTGACTTCTACTATGGAGAGCATATAGGAGTTGGGCAGCCAGGACTGAAGACTCACAGAGCCTTTAAATGCCTCAGCTGCTGGAAAGTTCTAAAAAATGTCAAGTTTATGAATCACATGAAGCACCATTTGGAACTTGAGAGGCTGAGAGGTGACAGCTGGAAAAACCACACCACTTGCCAGCACTGCCACCTCCAGTTTCCTGCTACCTTCCAGCTGCAGTGTCATATTGGAAGTGTCCACACTCCTCAGGAGCCCTCTACAGTCTGTAACATTTGTGAATTGTCCTTTGAGACAGATCAGTTTCTCTTACAGCACATGAAAGACAATCGTAATCCTGGTGAAATGCCCTATGTATGCCAAGTTTGCAGTTACAGATCATCATTTTTTGCAGATGTGGATGCACATTTCAGAGCATACTGTGGTAACAGTAAGAATTTGCTTTGCCCGTTTTGTCTGAAAATTTTTAAAACTGCAACACCATACAGACGTCATTATAGTCAAGACACTGGGAAAAGAGTTTTTGCCAGTGTTCCAAATGTCGGCTACAGTTCTTAACTTTCAAAGAGAAAATGGAGCACAAGACCCAATGTCGTCAAATATTTAAGAAGCCTAAGGTGCTAGAAGGATTACCTCCTGAAACAAAAGTTGTTATTCAGGTATCACTGGAACCCCTTCAACCAGGATTGGTGAAAGTAGCATCCATTACTGTGAACACATCTGATTCTGAATCATCACCTCCCCAAATCTAAAATTAGGTCAAAAAAAAGAAAAAGAAAAAAAGAAAAAAATGTTGAGTCTACTTTCAGTAAGTCTGAAGCAAGTATTTCAGTCAAAGTTAAAAACCCCATTAAAAACAAAAAGATCAACTTATAGCATTATTCAATAATGTCAAATATAGGGAAACCGATGGGTAATTTATGTGTTTTTGTTTTATTTCTTTTTAATTTTAAAATTATTATTTTTTAAAATTTTGTTGAAATATAGTTGATTTACAATGTTGTCTTAGTTTTTAGTTAAAAACATAATATCTCTCCACTCATCCATCATCTCTCTATGATAGCTTTGTCAGAACAAAGTGACTGGGAATTCTCTGGTAGTCCAGTGGTTAGGATTCTGTGCTTCCACTGAAGGGGGTTCAGGTTCATTCCCCAGTTGGAAAACTAAGATCCTGCAATCTGGGCAGTACAGCCAACCTATTTCCCATTAAAACAACAACAATAACAACAAAACACAGACACATATACAAAGAAAACCACATATGCATGGGTATAATTCAGGACATTCTATTCTGTTCCAATATTACACTACGTTGACTACTGTAGATTTATACTAAATCTTGCAATCAGATGATGTAGATCCTCCAACTTTGAATCTGTCTCTAGAAGTCTCTATTTCTTTAGTTTAATAGTCACCCAGTGATTGGCTAGAGATTTCCTTGAGTTCTTGGAACCAGTAAAGACTGCACACTGTGCTGAAGTTGTGTGCCTATCTGGACCCTCCTTCAATACACAGCCAGTTGCTTACAAATCTAATGCAAACTTTATTTCCTGCACTCACAGAACCTCAAAGTCCTCTGCTCTCCTGACACACGCTCAGAGCATGCACATGGCCTTTGAGATTCCCAGGAATGTGTTGGAGTTTTTCAAAGCCCAAATAGACATATCATTTTCTAGATTTTCCTTCCAAGATTTTTGGTTAGTTTATTGTTTGTTCCAACTGTACCTTAGGCAGCAGCAACTAAAACATTAGCCTGAAAAGGTTTTCAATAAATGCCTCATGGGAAGCAGCTTTAGCATTGGAGCAGGTGATAAGGACAAAGCCTTTGAGCTTGTCTTTCAGGGAGCCACCTAAGTCAGGACAAATATTTGCAAGTCTCTCAAACGGGGGCCCTTTGCTCCCTCTGGTATAGGGAATAAGGGCTATTATCTTCATGGCTACTGGCTAAACTGAGAAGCAGGGCATGGCACTAGGGTAAGCTCAAATGCCACAGAGTTCTCTGTTCTTAATAAGGATCAGGTGCTTTTTATTTTTTAATTTTTTTAATACTTTATTCTACTTTACAATACTGTATTGCTTTTGCCATACATTGACATAAATCAGCCACAGGTTTACATGAACTCCCAATGCCGAAGCCCCCTCCCACCTCCCACCCCACACCATCTCCCCGGATCATCCCGTACATCAGCCCCAAGCATGCTGGATCCTGTATTGAACATAGACTGGCACTTCATTTCTTATATGATAGTATACATNTTGCTGCTGCTGCTTCTAAGTCGCTTCAGATGTGTATAAGAGACAGCCCACCCCACACCATCTCCCCGGATCATCCCGTACATCAGCCCCAAGCATGCTGGATCCTGTATTGAACATAGACTGGCACTTCATTTCTTATATGATAGTATACATGTTTCAGTGCCATTCTCCCAAATCATCCCACACTCTCCCTCTCCCTCAGAGGCCAAAAGTCCGTCCTATACCTCTGTGTCTCTTTTGTTGTCTCGCATACAGGATCATCGTTACTTTCTAAATTCCATATATATGTGTCAGTATACTGTATTGGTGTTTTCTTTCTGGCTTACTTCCCCAATATTCACTGCAGCATTGTTTATAATCGCCAGGACGTGTTTTTGTTTTAAATACATGAAGTATTGTTTTGTTTGATCTGCATATTAAAATGTAATTTAAAAATCTATTACCTGTTTTTCATATAATCATCTTAACATGGAAAATGAATGTGTGTGTGTGTGTGTGTGTGAGAGAGAGAATGAGAGACGTGGAGAAAGGAAAAGTAACAACCTATTTTGGTATTTCATGTTACTTGTAAGTTTGAAATATCTCTATATAATCTGTAGAGTTTTTTCAATGTAATTTTCAACTGTTCTCATGCCTTGAAGAGCTCAGTATCAACTATATAGACAGATTTGAATGTGTTTGTTATGGTATGGACCCATGTGCCGCTCAGCACTCTGAAATGCTTCTTGTGCCGATCTAAGATAACCTGGCTCTGAAAGTGTGCTGTGGAGAAACTGATGGAGAATCTATGATGTGAGTTTGGACCTGACATGGGATTTTTTAATCAGTAAAGAGTTGTGGATTCTTGTCCCGGTTGAGGACGAAGCATCCATTCACTCCAGCCATGGAGCCCAGGTGGAAGGAACACTGTCTCAGAGTGTCTTGACCAGCCCAGGGACAACTCAAGGAAGCCAACTGTTAAAATGCCACTGTTTGGTGAGAGACCCTTGCAAGCATCAAGCAGGTCCTTTGTATCACTGACTGCAGTTGGAGAAGCAGAGATAGTCAATAGAATGAGGCCTGGTACCTGTGGACCTCCTGTTGAGTGATCAAAAGGGGAATTTGTTTCATTCTGTCCCCTTTCCCATTTGGCTGGCCAATAGTCACAGTGAGGTAGCCAAATCTGTGTCAGACACAGTAGAAAAGCAAGTTAAAATTACCAAAGATAAAAGAGCCTTGATGTTCACTTTGATTTGTACTGCTGCTGCTGCTGCTGCTGCTGCTGCTTCTAAGTCGCTTCAGTCGTGTCCAACTCTGTGCGACCCCATAGATGGAAGCCCACCAGGCTCCCCCTTCCCTAGGATTCTCCAGGCAAGAACACTGGAATGGGTTGCCATTTCTTTCTCCAATGCATGAAAGTGAAAAGTGAAAGTGAAGTGGCTCGGTCATGTCCAACTCTTAGTGTAGTTTTAACTGAAAAGGATCAAAGACAGGGAATCTCTTCAGTTTATCAGTTCAGTTCAGTTCAGTTGCTCAGTCGTGTCTGACTCTTCACGTCCCCATTGCAGCAGGCCAGGCCTCCCTGTCCATCACCATCTCCCGGAGTTCACTCAGACTCATGTTCACCGAGTCAGTGATGCCATCCAGCCATCTCATCCTCGCTCGTTCCCTTCTCCTCCTGCCCCCAATCCTTCCCAGCATCAGAGTCTTTTCCAAAGAGTCAACTCTTTGCATGAGGTGGCCAAAGGACTGGAGTTTCAGCATTAGCATCATTCCTTCCAAAGAAATCCCAAGGCTGATCTCCTTTAGAATGGACTGGTTGGATCTCCTTGCAGTCCAAGGGACTCTCAAGAGTCTTCTCCAACACCACAGTTCAAAAGCATCAATTCTTCGGCCCTCAGACTTCTTCACAATCCAACTCTCACATCCATACATGACCACAGGAAAAACCATAGCCTCGACTAGACGGACCTTCGTCAGCAAAGTAATGTCTCTGCTTTTGAATATACTATCTAGGTTGGTCATAACTTTTCTTCCAAGGAGTAAGCNTTTAGCATCATTCCTTCCAGAGAAATCCCACGCTTGATCTCCTTCAGAATGGACTGGTTGGATCTCCTTGCAGTCCAAGGGACTCTCAAGAGTCTTCTCCAACACCACACTTCAAAAGCATCAATTCTTTGGCGTTCAGCCATCTTCACAGTCCAACTCTCACATCCATACATGACCACAGGAAAAACCATAACCTTGACTAGACGGACCTTAGTCGGCAAAATAATGTCTCTCCTTTTGAATATGCCATCTAGGTTGGTCATAACTTTTCTTCCAAGGAGTAAGCGTCTTTTAATTTCATGGCTGCAGTCACCATCTGCAGTGTTCTTGGAGCCAAAAGAATAAAGTCTGACACTGTTTCCACTATTTCCCTATCTGTTTCCCATGAAGTGATGGGACCGGATGCCATGATCTTCGTTTTCTGAATGTTGAGCCTTAAGCCAACTTTTTCACTCCGCTCTTTCACCTTCATGAAGAAGCCCTTTAGCTCCTCTTCACTTTCTGCCATAAGAGCGGTGTCATCTGCATATCTGAGGTTATTGATATTTCTCCTGGCAATCTTGATTCCCGCTTGTGTTTCTTCCAGCCCAGCGTTTCTCATGATGTACCCTGTATAAAAGTTAAATAAGCAAGGTGACAATATACAGCCTTGACATACTCCTTTTCCTATTTGGAACCAGTCTGTTTTTCCATGTCCAATTCTATCTGTTGCTTCCTTAGCTGCATACAGATTTCTCAAGAGGCAGGTCAGGTGGTCTGGTATTCCCATCTCTTTCAGAATTTTCCAAATTTTATTGTGATCCACACAGTAAAGGCTTTGGCATAGTCAGTAAAGAAGAAATAGACGTGTTTTGTTTTGTTTTGTTTTGTTTTCCTGAAATTCTCTTGCTTTTTCCATGATCCAGCGGATGTTGATAATTTCACCTCTGGTTCCACTGCCTTTTCTAAAACCAGCTTGAACATCAGGAAATGCATGGTTCACATATTGCTGAAGCCTGGCTTGGAGAATTTTGAGCATTACTTTACTAGCATGTGAGATGAGTGCAATTGTGTGGTAGTTTGAGCACACCCATTAGGTTGGCTATAATCTAAAAGAGGACTAACAAGTGCTGCAGAGAATGTGGAGAAAAGGAATCTTCAGATATTGTTGATGCAACTGCTGTAAAATGGTATAACCACTTTGGAAAAATGGTTTGTCAGTACCTCAAACATGAAGTATAGAGTAGCCATATGATCCAGCAATTTCACTCTTTTGTATATAACCATAAATGTTATGGTTCATACAAATGTTCAGTCCATACAAAATCAGTGTTCACAGCAACACTACTCACAACAGCCACAAAGAGTACACCATCCAAGTATTGTCCATTAATTGACAAATGGACAAACTGTGGTATATGTTCAAAATGGACCACATGGAAGCCATTTACCATATTCATATACCATATTCAGCCATAAAAATAAAACAAAAACATTCATTGTTATACAGCCATGAAATGGATGAATCTTGAATATACACAGATTCGGGGATTTCCCTGGAGATCCAGTGTTTAAGACTCTCCGTAGGTTCCATCCCTGGGCTGGGAACTAAGGTACCATATGCTTCATAGCTAAAGAAATAAATGTTTAAAAAGAAAATATGACATCTGAATAAAGCCAGACACAAAAGTCACACATTGTATGTCGGGGAACTATAGGTAGGGGAGAAGCAGGAAAGAGAACCACTCTGTAATCCAAGTGAAACATTTGTTTCAGGGAGGAGGAAATAAACTACTCTGGTAAAGGCTGCCAATAAATTAAATAAAATAACCACTAAAAATTGACCAGTGAGTTAAACATTTGAAATTCACTGGTGGCCTTGACAAGAGTGGCTTTAAAGGAAAATGAGAGTACCTAAAATAACAAAGTCTACGCACAATTCTGCAGAAGTCGATAATAAGCAAATATGAAATAGAAGCAGCAGAAGCAGGATGTGTCACCAAAAGATAGATATTTAACAAGAGATGACATTATAGTCAGTCTGTTGCTGATGGGAACCATCCAGAGAAACAGAAAACTTAAATCAGGACAAAGAAGAGACTTGCTAGAATATCACTGAATAAACAAGAATTGAGTAGATCCAGAGTTGAGTAGATCAAGCCAGAGAGCACTCAAGATGGAGCAGGCAATGGAAACCCACACCAGTACCCTTGCCTGGAAAATCCCATGGATAGAGGAGCCTGGTAGGCCGCAGCCCATGGGGTTTCGAAGAGTTGGACACGACTGAGCGACTTCAATTTCACCTTTCACTCTCATTCCTTGGAGAAGGAAATGGTAATCCACTCCAGTGTTCTTGTCTGGAGAATCCCAGCAATGGGGGAGCCTGGTAGGCTGCTGACTATGGGACTGCACAGAGTTGGACACGACTGAAGTGACTTAGCAATCTATCACAGGGTTTACTTGTGAGACTAAGCAAATACAGAAGTGAAGATGTGTAACGTCTGAAAAAAGACTCTGCACTTTATCCTGGGTGCAAGTTCTTTCCTAAATCCCTCATTCTGGGAAAAGACAGCAGCCTCCACAAAAGCAGCCCCTTGGAGAGGCCCACAGAAGGAGGAACTGAGGCTTCATCAGTATAGCCAAGTGAGAGAGCTTAGATTTAACAAACCAAGACTTCAGAGGTTGCCAAACCAGATAAAAGCTTGACTACACCCTCAGGAGAGACCCTGAGGCTAATCTACCCAACTGGATTCTAGGCCAAGAGATAACATGTATAAGTTCTTTCAAATTATTCAGTTTTGAGATAATATGTAAAACACACATTTCAAGTTATTATATCATTCACATCATACTTATACATAGAAGTATTCTCCTATAAATGTAGAAAAAGTTAAACACACACACAAACACACACAAAACAAACCAAAGCATCTGAAAACAGGAGTTGCCTGGCAGTCCAGTGGTTTGGTTAGGACTCAGCCGTCTCACTGCCAGGATCCTATGTTCGATCCTTCGTTGGGGAACTAATANCTGGGCTGGGAACTAAGGTACCATATGCTTCATAGCTAAAGAAATAAATGTTTAAAAAGAAAATATGACATCTGAATAAAGCCAGACACAAAAGTCACACATTGTATGTCGGGGAACTATAGGTAGGGGAGAAGCAGGAAAGAGAACCACTCTGTAATCCAAGTGAAACATTTGTTTCAGGGAGGAGGAAATAAACTACTCTGGTAAAGGCTGCCAATAAATTAAATAAAATAACCACTAAAAATTGACCAGTGAGTTAAACATTTGAAATTCACTGGTGGCCTTGACAAGAGTGGCTTTAAAGGAAAATGAGAGTACCTAAAATAACAAAGTCTACGCACAATTCTGCAGAAGTCGATAATAAGCAAATATGAAATAGAAGCAGCAGAAGCAGGATGTGTCACCAAAAGATAGATATTTAACAAGAGATGACATTATAGTCAGTCTGTTGCTGATGGGAACCATCCAGAGAAACAGAAAACTTAAATCAGGACAAAGAAGAGACTTGCTAGAATATCACTGAATAAACAAGAATTGAGTAGATCCAGAGTTGAGTAGATCAAGCCAGAGAGCACTCAAGATGGAGCAGGCAATGGAAACCCACACCAGTACCCTTGCCTGGAAAATCCCATGGATAGAGGAGCCTGGTAGGCCGCAGCCCATGGGGTTTCGAAGAGTTGGACACGACTGAGCGACTTCAATTTCACCTTTCACTCTCATTCCTTGGAGAAGGAAATGGTAATCCACTCCAGTGTTCTTGTCTGGAGAATCCCAGCAATGGGGGAGCCTGGTAGGCTGCTGACTATGGGACTGCACAGAGTTGGACACGACTGAAGTGACTTAGCAATCTATCACAGGGTTTACTTGTGAGACTAAGCAAATACAGAAGTGAAGATGTGTAACGTCTGAAAAAAGACTCTGCACTTTATCCTGGGTGCAAGTTCTTTCCTAAATCCCTCATTCTGGGAAAAGACAGCAGCCTCCACAAAAGCAGCCCCTTGGAGAGGCCCACAGAAGGAGGAACTGAGGCTTCATCAGTATAGCCAAGTGAGAGAGCTTAGATTTAACAAACCAAGACTTCAGAGGTTGCCAAACCAGATAAAAGCTTGACTACACCCTCAGGAGAGACCCTGAGGCTAATCTACCCAACTGGATTCTAGGCCAAGAGATAACATGTATAAGTTCTTTCAAATTATTCAGTTTTGAGATAATATGTAAAACACACATTTCAAGTTATTATATCATTCACATCATACTTATACATAGAAGTATTCTCCTATAAATGTAGAAAAAGTTAAACACACACACAAACACACACAAAACAAACCAAAGCATCTGAAAACAGGAGTTGCCTGGCAGTCCAGTGGTTTGGTTAGGACTCAGCCGTCTCACTGCCAGGATCCTATGTTCGATCCTTCGTTGGGGAACTAATATACTATGAAGCCACATGTTGTGACCCAAACAAAACATGCTGTGAAGTTCAAAGCTGTGCCAGCAATAGATAACTATATAACACAGCTGTAGGCACAAGTTGCTGGGCATAGAGCTACCTGTGATCTTGTTTACTGGCATGAAATGAATTCAGATGGTCCCCCGCCCCCATCTAGTGGAGTTTACTTACTTAATGAAATAAAGCCCTTAAGGGTACAGAGATGTGCACGTAACTCCATGTAAACATGTTAAATCACAACACATTTTCTCTGAATGAACTACTTTATTCATTTATTCACTTGGCCATGCTGCTTGGCTTCTGGGGTCCCAGTTCCCTGACCAGAGACTGAACCCAGACCATTATAGTGAAAGCCCAGAATCTTAATTACCAGTCGACCAGGGAATGCCCACATCTGCATTACTTTGCTTTTGTAGCTAAAACCTTAGGATGTGAGCATCATGCCAATTTAGCTTCACCAAGTGGTAGGAGTCAGCTCTACAGAGCTTAAAATACATGGTGCTCTTACATTTTTAAAATCACCCTGCCTGTTTTTAAGGTTGCAACTCAGGAAGCTGCAAACCTTAAACCATGATTTCCCCAAAGTCACCACCCACAATCAGGGTCAGCTAACACCCAATCAGGAAAACTCTCTCTCAACAGAAACCTGTCAGCCCACCAATGAAAGGAGAAAAACTAAAAGCAAGAAAGACACAACTTTGTCCCTTATTGTAAAGATGTCTGTCACCTTACCTCAGGGGCACACTGAAAACCTGAGCACTTCAGACCTCCCAGGCAGGAAAAGGTCACATCCTGAGGGCGAGCAGAGGGAATGGTCAGGGTGAGTCACCTGTTCCGGGAGCATTCTATCCCCCCAGGCCCTACCTGGTCCTGACCAGGCATCTCACACTCAACCAGACCAAGTGATTGAACTCCTCTTCCCTGAGCTTCTTCCTCCCACCTCTCTTCTCTCAGTAACATACAAAAAAATTCCACATCTGCCTACTTCCTGAACCAAAGGCCTGAATCTCGGGGGCCCCAGCGACGGGGCAGCACTGGAATCCGAGGAGAGGCAGAGGAAACAGGAAAACCACCAAAGCACCACAGCAGTGAAGAGGCCACTAGATCGATTTTTGTTTTTTTTTGCTGTGCCCACCTGACTGTGCCTGGGTGCAGAACAGGGTTGGGCCCAAGTTACAAACTGGCCGTGAAGCAGTGTGTGTGTTGTTAGGGCCTAACAGGAGCCAGGACAGGCTCTAAGGGGCAGGCTAGGTCTCTAGGAAAGCTGAGGCCCTGGGAACTCCCACGGGCAGCATAGCTTGACCAATAGGAAAAAGTCCCTAAGAAAGCCCGCGCGTGTGGGAATCTAGCCAATTAGTAGGTGCCAAGAGACCCTTGCAACCAATCCGCCCTTACCAACTCCCTTTCTTTGTTCTAAGTTTATAAATACTGCTGTAATTCAGGGCTCGGGGCCCTCTTGCCTTACTCCACTGTGTTGGAGGGGGCAGGGGAGCCCTAACTCGAGTTAGTAATCAATAAACTCCCTTCTTGCTTTTGCAGTACTTTGGTGGACTTGTTCTCTCAGTCTATTTGGGGACTTGGACTCGGAGCATAACAGTGTGTGTGTGTGTGTGTGTGTGTGTGTGTGTGTGTGTGTGTGTTTCTGTGTCTGTGTGTGTTTCTGTGTCTGTGTGTGTCTGTGTGGGGGGTCTGTGTGTATGTGTGTGTGTGTGTCTCTGTGTGTGTCCCTTTCCCGGCAGGCAGGAAAGCTGCTGGAGAGCAGAGCTCACCCAGACTAGAGAGGGAGAGGGTGAAAGGGGCCTTGGGGCCTGTGGGTCCGGCAGCACCCTCCCTCCTGAGGACCCGCAAGCCCTCACAGGCTGCCATGCCAAGCAAGGCCCCATGCTAGTGGGGACCCAAGAAGCCCTCCATTTGGCCCTCAGGCACCGCTTTGGCCCCAGCATGCTTCTGTCCTTACCGGTTCCCTTTGGCTGCGGTGTCAGAAGTGCTGGCCGCTCACATGCCCTAGGCAGTTCTGGATTAAGTCTGAGGAGGCGAGCCTGACAGAACTATGCTTCCTCAGGCCTGGGATGCTGCCTCAGCTCCCCCTACAGGCGTGCGGGCTGCCACCGATGATTGGCTGCAGCTGTCAGGGCCTGCAATCTGATTGGCCGTGAGGCCGAGTTAGGTGCATGCGCAGGCGAAGGAAACCCTGGAAACACTCACTGGGGGGCGTGACCAGGCTGAATCTGAGCCTCAATGGTCTTGAGTCAAGATTGCTCAGCTCATCAAACAGAAAAAAAGAAAAAACTGATTGCACTGTCTCCAAGGCACATGGCTGTGAACGGCCTCCGCGTCTACACAGAGAGCCCATTGATGGTGTCCAGCACTCACAGCCATCAGGGGTGACCTCCCTTAAGCTAGTTCTTTGCTTAAGGCACTTGACCCTACACGTGGATCTTGAAGCCCCTCTTCTTGGAATTACATTTCGATCAATGCAGGGCAACCTGTCCCTGTTTATGCCCAGTCTGTATCATTGAAAAAGTCTCTGATGCTGGGAGGGATTGGGGGCAGGAGGAGAAGGGGACGACCGAGGATGAGATGGCTGGATGGCATCACCAACTCAATGGACCTAAGTCTGAGTGAACTCCGAGAGATGGTAATGAACAGTGAGGCCTGGCGTGCTGCGATTCATGAGGTCGCAAAGAGTCGGACAGGACTGAGTGACTGAACTGACTAACTGAACTCACAGTGAGCTGAGAATGAGCTTTACTTCTCCTCCTCCTCCTCCTTCTGCTTCTTTCTTTTAAATTTTAGGGCTTTGCACTTTTAATGGCTGAGGAAAACCGAAAATAATTTTATTTTCTGACGTAACAATTGTGTGAAATTCAATTTTCGGAGTACTTAAAGTTGGAACTGAGACTTGCCAGTTTCTTTGGTTTATTACCTATGGCTGAAAACTTGATTAATTGCCAATGATCATATTCGCAAAGCCTAAAATGCCCTGTTCTGCAGAAAGTCTCCTAGTAGTCATATGGGAGAATAATGTTTTGGTTTAGTTACAATATTTTCTTATCTATTATATTAATGATTCATTCTTTACTAATTTTATTCCGTCTTGTCACTGTAAGTTTGTTCTGTTGCTCAGCTTTACAACTTTTTGAGATAATTATTTGTAACTCTCATTTCTCTTATATCTAATGCTATACATTTACCTTAATTTGTTGTTGTTCAGTCCTTCCGTCATGTTGGACTCTTTGCAACCCCATGAACTGGTGTGCATGCAGCACACCAGGCTTCCCTGTCCTTCACTGTCTCCTGGAGTGTGCCCAAACTCATGTCCATTGAGTTGGTGATACTATCCAACCATCTCATCCTTTGCTGCACACCTCTTCTCCTGCCCTCAGTCTTTCCCAGCATTAAGGTCTTTTGCAATGAGTTGGCTTTTCACATCAGGTGGCCAGACTATTGGATTGCCAGATTCAGCATCAGTCCTTCCAGTGAATATTCAGAGTTGATTTCCCTTAGGATTGACTGGTTGGATCTTACTGTCCAAGGGACTCTCAAGAGTCTTCTCCAACACCACAGTTCAAAAGCATCAGTTCTTCGGCTCTCCACCTTCTTTATGGTCCAGTGTCACATCCATACATGACTGCTGTAAAAACCATAGCTGTGACTAGATAGACTTTGTCAGCAAAAAAAAGTCTCTGCTTTTTGATATGCTATCTATTCGTCATAGCTTGTCTTCCAAGGGACACACATATTTTAAGCTCATAGCTGCATTCACCATCCACAATCATTTTGGACCCCAATAAAATAAAATCCGTTACTGTTTCCATTGTTTCTCTGTACAAATGTAACTGTGTCCTACAATTTAGCTGAAAAGAATGTTCATTATCATTCACTTCCAAGTATATCCTAATAGTCTCTTCTAAACACAAGATTACATATTGTCTGGGCTTCCCCAGTCACTCAACTGGTAAATCAGTTTCCAGCCAATGCAGGAGACACAGAGAACCTGGGTTCGATCCCAGGTCAGGAAGATCCCTTGGAGAAAATAATGGCAATCTGCTCCAGTAGTCTTGCATGAAATTCCATGGTGATATATATTATGTATCAATATAGTTAATTTTCCAAGTGAATGGCATTTTAAAAGATATTTCTTTGTTAATTTCTCATTATTGCCTTATAGTCAGATCACATAGTCCAAATATTATTGAGCTGTTGTATTTGAAGATTTCAATTCAGATAAGTATACCATACTTTAGATTTCCATCTCATTGAAGTCAAAATGAAGTGGGTGTTATGTAGAGAAAATACTTTCAATGTCTAAAATGTATATATATGAAATAACTTCCTTTATGCTTCAGTTATTCCAGCCTCTTTCATTAGGGTATCTTTAACTAAGTCCCAGGTTTTATTCAAATTTTACCAGTTTTTCCACAAATGTTCTTTCCCAGTTTCATATCCCCATATAGGATACTGAACTGCATGAGGACATAGAGCAGAAAGCTACAGATACTTCCCTTAGCTTACTCTGGTCTATAGCAGTTTCTTAAACTTCCCTTGTTTTCCATGACTTTTGACAATTTTCAGGAGTCCTTCAGGGTCAGGTATTTTGCAGAATGACTCTCTATATGGGTTTAGTATGTTTCTCTTGATTGCCCTGAGGTTTATATAATTTTAGAACTATACTTCCAAGGCAAAATATCTTTCTTATCACTTCCCATCAAGGATTCATACTATCAATATGACTTAGCACTAGTTCCTCTGCTATAAAGTTGTCTCCTTCCTGCTGACATGTGCTGATCTTGGAAACAAGTCACTAAATACAGCCTACATTTAGGGAGTGGTATGGAATCTCATCTTGAGGAAAATATCTAAGAGACACAAAAATTACTGAGTATACAAGTTAATTGAAACTCACTTGTAAGGAAGATCTGGTTCTTCTAGCCATATCTTTAAATTATAAATTAGTTAAAGATTTAATAGGTTTTCCAGTTGGTGCTAGTGGTAAAGAACCTGCCTGCCAATTCAGGAAATGTCAAAGACGTGGGTTCAACCCCTGGATCAGGAAGATCCCCTGGAAAGGGAAATGGCAACCCACTTAAGTATTATTGCCTGGAAAATCCCATGGACAGAGGAGCCTGGTGCGCTACACTGATGCAGTCGCAAACAATTGGATAGACTGAAATGGCTGAACACACACAACGATTTAATACCTCAGTCACACTAGCTACATTGTAACATTTCCAAAGTTACATATTAGACAAGGACATAGAAAACCTTTTCATTGAGAACTCCTTAGTGATCTGGTGGTTAGGGATTTGTGCTTAAACTGCAAGGGGCAGAGAGTCAATCCCTGTTTGAAGATGATCTAAGATCCCTTAATCCTACAGCAAGCTCCCCCACCCCACCCCCACCCCCAAAATCAACCCCAACCCCCACCCCTACCCCAACCCCTAACCC
>SJYW01048973.1:0-34086 GCA_006410735.1 Raphicerus campestris | reverse complement strand
TTATTTTAAAATTTTCTATTGCTGCAGAAATCTCTGTGAATAGCACTGACTTAGAGTGCAGGTGGCTGTGGGCTGGCACGCTGAGTGCAGCTGAGAGGAGCTACCCCACGTCCGAGGTCTGGGGCGGCCGGGAGAAGCCAACTCGCACCCGAGGCCAGGGGTGGTGACCCTGAGAAGCCACCCCGAGCCCAAGGGCAGGGGAGGCGGCTGGGAGGAGCCACCTATGCCCAAGGCCAGGGCCAGCAGCCAGGAGGAGCAACCCTAAGAGCAGTGGCTGCACAGGCGCAGGAGGGCCTAGAGGAGCTATCTCATATTGAAGGTCAGGAACAGTGGCAGTAAGGAGATACCCCATGTCCAAGGTAAGAGGCAGCGGCTGTGTTTTGCTGGAGCAGCCGTGAAGGGATACCCCATGCCCAAGGTAAGAGGAACCCAAATAAAATGGTATGTGTTGCAAGAGGGCATCAGAGGGCAAATGCACTGAAACCATACTCACAGAAAGCTAGTCAATATAATCACACTAGCACCACAGCCTTGTCTAACTCAATGAAACCAAGCCATGCCTGTGGGGCCCCCAAGACGAGTGGGTCATGGTGGAGAGGTCTTTAAGAATGTGGTCCACTGGAGAAGGGAATGGCAAGCCACTTCAGTATTCTTGCCTTGAGAACCCCATGAACAGTATGAAAAGGCAAAATGATAGCATATCAAAAAAGGAACTTCCCAGGTCATTAGGTGACCAATATGCTACCAGAGGTCAGTGGAGAAATAACTTTAGAAAGAATGGAGGGATGGAGCCAAAGCAAAAACAATACCCAGTTGCGCATGTGACAGGTGGTAGAAGCAAGATCTGATGCTGTAAAGAGCAATATTGCATAGGAACATGTAATGTCATGTCCATGAATCAAGGCAAATTGGAAGTGGTCAAACAAGAGATGGCCAGGGTGAACGTCCACATTCTAGGAATCAGCGAAATAAAATGGACTGGAATGGGTGAATTTAACACAGATGACCATTATATCTACTTCTGTGGGCAGGAATCCCTCAGAAGAAATGGAGTAGCCATCATGGTCAATAAAGGAGTCCAAAATGAAGTACTTGGATGCAATCTCAGAAACGATGTTCACTAATGATCTCAAGTGCTGTAACCAGATATAACAAAAATTACTCTTCTTATCAAATCAAAATGTGTTTATCTTAAATTTACAGAATATATGTCCATTACATCTCAATGAAGCAGTGAAAAAAATAAAAAAGAGACCATTATAAGGGGCTCGTTTTATACTCTTTTAACAAGCTTGATGTTCTGTGCTGTGCCTAGTTGCCCAGCTGTGTCTGACTTTTTATGTTCCGGTGGACTGTAGCCAGTCAGGCTCCTCTATTCACTGAATTCTCCATGTCTTTCTCCAGTGTTGGTGAGTATCAGAACCCAAGGCTAGGGACTTCTCTGGTGGCCCAGTGGTTGAGAATCTGCCTTCCAATGCAGGGAATGTGGGTTTAATACGTGGTGGGTAAGATCCCACATGCCACAGGGCAGTAGAATGGACAAAGCATCCTGCATGCTATGGCTAAGACCCAGAGCAGCCAAATAAGTGAATAAAACTAAATATGTTTTAAAGCTCTATGCTCTTTACATTCTTCTGGATATTTTTGAAAGCATGATATTAACAGTTTTATTTATTTATGGACACCATGAGACTTCCTGCAGGAGCTTAGTTTCCTGACCAGGGACTGAACCCAGGTCACCAGACTGAAAGCATTGAGCACTAACTACTGGTTTTCCAGGGAATTCCTAGTTTGATTTACTTAAAGGGTTTATTTTTACTCTATGCCAAAAGGCACATTTTTTGCAGTGTTTATACTTACAATGAAAACATTTTGGATATCAATTTTAAAATGTTTGCAAAACTTAGGGAAAAGGAATATTTGACTGCCTATTTATGCTTCTAGGTTTCCCTGATGGCTCAGCGAGTAAAAAATCTGCCTGCAGTACAGGAGACCAGGGTTCAATCCCTGGGTCAGGAAGATCTTCTGACGAAGGGATTGGTATACACTCCAGTTATGCTTGCCTGGAGAATTACATGAACAGAGGAGCCTCCTGAGCTACTATCCATGGATTTTCAAAGGGTCAAACATAACTGGCTGACTAACACATTCGCTTTCATATGCTTCCAAAGATAGCTCAAATCTCAGAATCACCTGGGACATTATTAAACATAGAGAATCCAGGGCTGCATATCACATCCAAGAAACTCAAATTGCCCTAGGAGGGGGCCTAGGAATCATAAAGTTCAATGCTTGCCTCACTTGCTTCTGAAGTGAAGTGAATCCCAGGGTGTAAAATAATCCAGTATTTTGGGAAAGATTGATTTCTGGTGGCTCAGCAGTAAAGAATCCACCTGTTAATGCAGGAGACCTGGGTTCAGTCTGTGGTTCGGAAAGATCTCCTGGAGGAAGAAATGGCAACCGCTCAAGTATTCTTGCCTGAGAAATCTCATGGACAGAGGAGCCTGGCAGGCTACAGTCCATGGGGTCACAAAAGACTCAGATACATAACTTAGCAACTAAACCACAACAATGAAAGTGAGAGTTGCTCAGTTGTGTCCAACCCTTTGCGACCACATGGACTATATACAGTCCATGGAATCCTCCAGGCTAGAATACTGGTGTGGGTAGCCTTTCCCATCTCCTGGGGATCTTCCCAACCCAGGGATCAAATGCAGGTCTTCCACATTGTAGGCGGATTCTTTACCAGCTGAGGCACAGTGGGAGCTCAAGCAACAATAANCAGAACCCAAGGCTAGGGACTTCTCTGGTGGCCCAGTGGTTGAGAATCTGCCTTCCAATGCAGGGAATGTGGGTTTAATACGTGGTGGGTAAGATCCCACATGCCACAGGGCAGTAGAATGGACAAAGCATCCTGCATGCTATGGCTAAGACCCAGAGCAGCCAAATAAGTGAATAAAACTAAATATGTTTTAAAGCTCTATGCTCTTTACATTCTTCTGGATATTTTTGAAAGCATGATATTAACAGTTTTATTTATTTATGGACACCATGAGACTTCCTGCAGGAGCTTAGTTTCCTGACCAGGGACTGAACCCAGGTCACCAGACTGAAAGCATTGAGCACTAACTACTGGTTTTCCAGGGAATTCCTAGTTTGATTTACTTAAAGGGTTTATTTTTACTCTATGCCAAAAGGCACATTTTTTGCAGTGTTTATACTTACAATGAAAACATTTTGGATATCAATTTTAAAATGTTTGCAAAACTTAGGGAAAAGGAATATTTGACTGCCTATTTATGCTTCTAGGTTTCCCTGATGGCTCAGCGAGTAAAAAATCTGCCTGCAGTACAGGAGACCAGGGTTCAATCCCTGGGTCAGGAAGATCTTCTGACGAAGGGATTGGTATACACTCCAGTTATGCTTGCCTGGAGAATTACATGAACAGAGGAGCCTCCTGAGCTACTATCCATGGATTTTCAAAGGGTCAAACATAACTGGCTGACTAACACATTCGCTTTCATATGCTTCCAAAGATAGCTCAAATCTCAGAATCACCTGGGACATTATTAAACATAGAGAATCCAGGGCTGCATATCACATCCAAGAAACTCAAATTGCCCTAGGAGGGGGCCTAGGAATCATAAAGTTCAATGCTTGCCTCACTTGCTTCTGAAGTGAAGTGAATCCCAGGGTGTAAAATAATCCAGTATTTTGGGAAAGATTGATTTCTGGTGGCTCAGCAGTAAAGAATCCACCTGTTAATGCAGGAGACCTGGGTTCAGTCTGTGGTTCGGAAAGATCTCCTGGAGGAAGAAATGGCAACCGCTCAAGTATTCTTGCCTGAGAAATCTCATGGACAGAGGAGCCTGGCAGGCTACAGTCCATGGGGTCACAAAAGACTCAGATACATAACTTAGCAACTAAACCACAACAATGAAAGTGAGAGTTGCTCAGTTGTGTCCAACCCTTTGCGACCACATGGACTATATACAGTCCATGGAATCCTCCAGGCTAGAATACTGGTGTGGGTAGCCTTTCCCATCTCCTGGGGATCTTCCCAACCCAGGGATCAAATGCAGGTCTTCCACATTGTAGGCGGATTCTTTACCAGCTGAGGCACAGTGGGAGCTCAAGCAACAATAACATGCTTAAAATACCCAGGAATCTACTCATTCAGGGGACTCTAAGGATTGAGGGTCAGGATTTTTTTTTTTTTTCATGTGACACACTGAGCACCTGTCTTGGGAGGAGCAGGTAACTGGCAAATCAATAAACAAATCAGATGTTGTAGATTGACCTGGGAGCCTCATTTTCCCTACCACCCTTCAGAGATTCTAGGACCTCCACACCCTCTTTTGGGGCTTCTGGATGTCCTTCATATTGAAGGGTGTTCGGGTATAAGCAAAGTTCCGAGATCTGTATCCAAACTTCTCAGTTTGGGCCACACTTTCATATCTCCTGGGCTATGCTTCTCAACCCTCATTGAATCTAAGGAATTGCCTATTTTCTTATGCAAAAACACATTCTCATCCAATAGTTGTGTGTGGGGCCTGAGAGTCTGAGTTTCTCACAAGTGCCAGGTGTTGCCCAGGCTGCTTAAGGTGTGTCCATATTTAACAGTGAGCAACAGTAGCAAGAGTGTCAGATTTTTTTTTTTTTTTTTGGTGGGGGGCTCTAAAATCACTGCAGATGAAGATTGCAGCCATGAAATTAAAAGACGCTTACTCCTTGGAAGAAAAGTTATGACCAACCTACACAGTATATTCAAAAGCAGAGACATTACTTTGCCAACTAAGGTCCGTCTAGTCAAGGCTATGGTTTTTCCTGTGGTCATGTATGGATGTGAGAGTTGGACTGTGAAGAAGGCCGAGTGTCGAAGAATTGATGCTTTTGAAGTGTGGTGTTGGAGAAGACTCTTGAGAGTCTCTTGGACTGCAAGGAGATCCAACCAGTCCATTCTGAAGATCAGCCCTGGGATTTCTTTGGAAGGAATGATGCTAAAGCTGAAACTCCAGTACTTCGGCCACCTCATGCGAAGGGTTGACTCATTGGAAAAGACTCTGATGCTGGGAGGGTTTGGGGGCAGGAGGAGCTGGGGATGACGAGGATGAGATGGCTGCATGGTATCACTGATTCGATGGACGTGAGTGTGAGTGAACTCCGGGAGTTGGTGAGCGACAGGGAGGCCTGGCGTGCTGCGATTCATGGGGTTGCAAAGAGACATCCGACTGAGCGACTGAACTGAACTGAACTGAACTGAACTGAACTAGAGAGCTTTTGAAAACTACCGATGTTCTGGTTGATTCTGCCGATCTTACTCCATACCCACAGAATCAGTAATTCCAAGAATTGGACCAGGGAGTCAACATTATTAAAGGTCTCATATATTTGTAAAGAGCAGGTTGGGTGCAAATGTGTAGCCAGGAAAATCACCCTACCATCAACTCTGTTTTGAGCTTCATTGTGTCCTACAAATTCCATATGTTGAGGAGACTTTCCCAAAGTTCCAGTGGCTAAAACTCTCCACTCCGTGTGCAGGGGGCTGGGCTTCTGTCCATGGTCAGGGGACTAGATCCCATGTGCTGCCAGAAAGACTGAGACCCCGCATGCCACAACTAACACCCGGTGCCATCAAATACATTAATTCATTAAAAAATTATCTGTAGAACTCCTAACCCCCAACACTTTAGAATGTAACCATATTTGTACATTATATCTTTACCGAGGCAATTAAGTTAAAATGAGGTCACTAGAGTGGGCCCTATTCCAATATAATGGTTCTCTATATAAAAAGAGAGAGGGAAATTGCCTGGAATCCCAGTGGTTAGGGCTCAAATCTTTCACTGCCAGCCTGAGTGTCTGCCAACAAGGCTGGGCATCTCACACCAACTAAGAACCTGGTACCCAGGAGATCATACCCTCGGGACACAGGCTGGTGTCTGCTGACCTACAGATCAGGGCTGTGTGAGAAGTGGACTCTACAAGGTGTCCAAAAGGCACACGTTTCAAGAGAGCACTACTCCAGGTGGCCAGCCTCTATCCACTCCCTCCATCTCTAGTGGAGAGCTTGGCTTTTTCATTTTTCTCACAAACCTATTCTTTTACTCTTCTTGGAATAGCTTTATCTCAAGAGATTATTATTGTTCATTTGTCCAGTTGTATCTGCCACCCCATGGACCACAGCATGCCAGACCTCTCTGTCCCTCACCATTTCCTTAAGTTTGCCCCCAAGTGCATGTCCATTGCATTGGTGATGCCATCTGGCCATCTCAGTCTCTATCACCCTCTTCTCCTTCTGCCCTCAGTTTTGCCCAACATCAGGGACTTTTCCAGTGAGTCAGTTGCTCACATCACATGACCAATATAGTGGACCTTCAGCTTCAGCATCAATCCTTCTAACATGTATTCAGGGTTGATCTCCCTTAAGACTGACTGCTTTGATCTCCTTGCTATCCAGAGGAATTTCAGGAGTCTTCACCAGCACAACTCGAAGGCAAAAATTCTTTGGTGCTTTACCTTCTTTGTGGTTCAGCTCTCACAACTGTACATGACCACTTGGAAGACCATAGCCTTGAAGATACAGACCTGTGTCAGCAGAGTAATGTCTCTGCTTTTCAACACACTGTCTAGATTTGTCATAGCTTTCATGCCAGGAAGCAAGTGTCTTTTGATTTCATGGTTGCAATCACCATTACAGTGATTGTACAGCCCAAGAAGAGGAAATCTGTCAGTACTTCCACCTTTTCCCCTTCTATTTGCCATGGAGTAATAGGGCTAGATGCCACTATCTTAGTGTTTTTAGTACGTAGTTTTAAACCTGCTCTTTCACTCTCCTCCTTCATCCTCACCTAATCAGTGCAGAGTGTCTGGCTTCCTTCTGCTTCTGCTCTCAGTTCTAATTCCCTGAGTAAGAAATAATAAAAGGATGGTTTTGGAGCTTAAATGCAAGTGTGAGACATAGAGGGACCAAAATATAAGGGACCATAGCACACTGAAAAACTCAATCAATGACGAGTTTCACTGCCTCCTTACCCAGAGGATTAAAGATTAAGTCAACGTGTTAGTCAGTTCTGTCTGACTCTTCGTGACTCCATGTACTGTAACAGAACAGGCTCCTCTATGGAATTTTCCAAGAAAGAATACTGGAGTGGGTAGTCACTCCGTTCTCCAGGGGTTCTTCCTGATTCAGGGACTAAGCTTGTGTCTCCTGCATTGCCGGTTGGATTTCGACTCATCTGAGCCACCAAGAAAGCTCAAATCAAGGTGATGCTAATTTCTAGGATATTCCTAGATCAAAACTTTGGTGGTCCATGCAGTCCCCAGCTCCTTTGGTCACAAAAAGTGGTATGTTTGGAGCCCTCCCCTCTGAAGGGGTGCTGTTATTTTGTTTAGTTGCTAAATCTTCTCTGACTCTTAGAGGACTTGGTCTCAGCAAAGAGTTCGCTGGGCAAACAGAATTAGTTAAAAGCCTTAGTGCAGCCAGGTTGGCAGACAACCAGGATTTTGAGGAAATTTTATCTTTACCATATGGCTTAACGTAAAAACTTAAGGATTAAGGGTGTGTGTGTGTGTGTGTTTTAAGTTACAGATGAATGACACCAAGGAGAAAAAAGCCAATTTACACTCAACACTGAAATACTGAACACAGAAGTGACATTTTTTTGATGATTGGGAATAGATTTCCATCAGCCTTTGAATAAATAATTGTGTGCAAAAGTTTTAATTAATGTAAAAACAAAATAAAACCTGTGGGATATTAGTGGTATAAAAGCACATTTAGACAATGGATTCAGGGATGTTAGGTTGTCTCTTAGAAACTGGAGGCTTCCCTGGCTGCTCAGATGGTAAAGAATCTGCCTGCAATGGAGGAGACCCAAGTTCAATGCCCTGGGTTGGGAAGATTTCCTGGAAAAGAGAATGGCTACTCACTGCAGTATTCTCACCTGTAGAATCCCATGGGCAGAGAAGCCTGGAAGGCTATATGTCATGGAGTCCCAAAGAGTCAGATCTGGCTGAGCAGTGGGAAAGTGGGCACGGGCTGGTGAGTCCTAGAGGCTCCAGTTGGTCTACAGGTGAATATCCTCCAGGACTCCGGGCCTGATTTTGCAGAATGAACACGTCTTGGCACTGCCCAGGGTCCAAGATGGAGGCTTTACACCTGCAGAATCCACTGAGGAAGATGCTCCAGTCCAGGGCCCAGGTGGGGTTAGCGATGAGCGTCCCTCGGATGAACGTTCCCTCCTGTGGTGTTCACTCATGGACACTTAGTTTATTCCAGGCCCCGAGGACACCCCTTGTAAATGATGACAGATTGAATAGCCTCAGAAATCAGTGAGGAGGTCGATGCCCTGGAAATGAGAACTACAGGGAGTGGGTAAATGGTGCCCTGAACTCCTGCAGCTGATTCTTGCCTATCAGAGAGCATCTAGGACCTACGCACACGCAGGCCCTTTTACTTAACCAATAACAGGAGAGTCATGTGTTTAAAGGGGAGAATCATCATCACAGATCACAAAGGACATCAAATGACTAACACTAAAGTACACTTTATTTATTTGGAACAGTCCAACACCATCAACCTCCCAAGCCCAAAACTACCCCTCCAAAATTCAGATTCACATTTCTAACTTTGTAGGAATACATCTCTCCAAACCCCCACCAATCCTTCCCACACGGCCTACTCTAAATCACCTTTCTTTTCCCCAAATGCACGGAACAATTATCTGAAACTGTGGTTTGTGTTCCTTCTAGATGCACTGAGTTCTGGGTGGCAGTGTCCCAGTGCTGGGGACAAAGCTTGCAACTTGTGAGTGGGGCTATGCAGGCATATAACAAGGGCACAAGATGGGCTCGGTGTCATAGACGATCTGGTCACCACAGTGTGGACAGGGGTTGGTGCTGAACCAGACCATGTTGGGTCTCCCAGACTTGAATAGCAGCTGCTTGAGCCGGGTGTGCTGCTGAACCAGGAGGCTCAGGTTCAGGGTGCCGCGCACATCCTCATAGCTCTCTAGGGATACAGGCCCTATGGTGTGGTGCAGCAGGCTCTCCAGCACAGCTATGGAGACGGGGTTGCTGCAGAAGCTGAAGGTGGTGAGCTCAGAGCAGCAGCTCAGGGAGGGCATGTGGGCACTGAACTGGAAGACCATGAGGCTGCACTAACCCAGGTCAAGATCCTGAAGGGTGGCCGAAGTCCTATCAACCCAGAACTATAGGGGTTCCAAACTGAGGCTGGTCAGGTTGACACCACCAAGGCCCAGGTCTTCAGCAGGCTTACGCCTAGGCACTATGACAGGTACATAAGGTCTCACTCCTAAATCAGGCAGTTGGTGATCGACAGGGTTTCCAGAGGGGTCTTCAGGAACCTGGGGAGAGACGGGGCAGTCAGTCCCAGGGGCAGAAATCCAGATGGAGGGATGTGGAAAGGAGAGGCCTGGTTCACCAGAACACAGGGCATTTCACTGGCTTGAAGCTGGCCTCTCACCTTCTTGATGGGAAAGCAGGGGGTTTTCTGGAGGGAAGGTCATGCTCATGTGGGTATGGCCTCCCCCTGCACAAAATGGTGAACTATTGTCAATGTGGGAAACAACAAGTACACAAATGTTATTTGCCTATTTCAGCTTACTAGTATTTGATTAGCAGGAATTAAGATTTTTTACAGGGCACGACTAGTTGAATTCAATGACAGGATTGTTAGAGTGGGCATGGGCTGGTGGGTCTCAGCAGTTACAGATGATCCTTGAGTGAATATCCCCCAGATATTCAGGGACTACAAACCATCTATCATGATCTGCAATTATTTCTTCTTCCTGTTTTCTTTATTTCTTCTAGTTTCTCATTGAACATATTTATACCTAATGTTTAGAGTTTGCAGCTGCCAAAAAAGGAATCAATGAAGCTCATTCATACAGTCAGACTTGGCTGCATTCTTTCAGCTTTTGTCACTGTGTTCAAGGCCAAGTGATAACCTGTTACTGAGAATTTCCTATGTATTCAGAAGTCTTAGCAGAAAATAATTGTTGTAATTTGGACTTAGAGAGATTGAAGCCACTTTAACAATGGTATTCATTTGACTTTGTATCTTCTCTGGACTGTTTAGGGGCCACAGTTTCCCCTCTTAATACCTCCGTGTTCTCTCAAGAATCACCTACTTCCCTCAGCTCACCTGGAACCTAAAACAGATCAGGACAAAAGCAGCAGATGTGTGTGTGTGGGGTGGCTAGAGACAGAGCTTCCGACTCCAAATCTCAAGCCTGATGGACCAATGTCCTCCTTGCTTAGTTATCTGTCATCACATCAGCTAAGACATCACTCTTTCAGAAAGAATTCCCAAAAGTATCAAACCTAAATCCACTAAATGGATTCCCAGCAAGGGTCCCCTTTGACAGCATCTAACCTAGGCCACGCCTCCAACCTAACCAGGGAGGTGACCTGACAAGATGCCTGGGAACAGAACGGTGGCATCGTGAGGACTTCTGAGCGGGCTAGGCACCCTGGCAATGTCCCCAGTGGGCACAGAGTAGACGTTCCGATGGTAGTGAAATGAGACGGGCCCGTTCTGGTCTACGGAGCTGGTGCCATGCCTTACCTGAGCACCTGGTGCAGGCTGCCATCAAGGAAGGAGATAGAGTTCAGGTAGAGCTCCTGCAAGTGGGGCAGGTTCAGGAAGTGGGCCATGAGCTTGGTGATGCAGTGCTTCTTCTGATTGGGGTTGGTAGGTGGCAACATGTGGATGTGCCAGAGTAGCACCTGGTGGAGATGGCTCTTCTGGCCCACATCTGGCATGAACCTGCCAGCATGGCCAGTTTCCAGGTGTGGTTCACCTCCAGGTCCTGGATGGAGTCCAGCTGCAACACCTTCAGGATCCTTCTGGTGCTCTGCATGGACATGGAGAAGATCCTCAGTTTCTGGCAGTGCGGGGGCAGCAGGCTCCTCCTTCTTGGCCTTCTTTAGCAGGTAGCTGAGGGTCTGGTCCAGGGTGTCCTGGCTGAGGCACAGGTCGACCAGCACCTGTATAGATGCCCATGCTGGCTTTAGCCCCGCCTGTGCCTCCACCCTGTGCCTCTTCTGCCTGTGGTGGTTTGGTTCGGGCTTTAGCAGCAAGCAAATGCTGGCTGTGATGCAGGACCACATGGTCCAGAAGTCCTTGTTGGCTTTCCGGTACAAGTTCAGCACCTGCAGCTTCCACTGCCTGCAGGGCTCTAACAGGGACAAACTGAGCTCTGCAGAGGCTGATGGGCACCAGGACCCCACAAGGGCTCTGCACTCCACACACCACAGCTCCTCCGGCTTCAGGACCCTCCTTGGTCCCCACTTTAAGGGACACTGGGGGGTGGGGCGTGTGCCTTTTGTCCCCTCTGCCCCTTAACCAGTCGTGTACACCTGAACGCCTGTTCCCAGGTGAACCCTCATCCTCCTGCCCTGGCTGCATCTTGCTCACACCCCCAGGCCCCACGACTGCAAAATCAACCTTACCTGGGTTGCACCTCCTGAGAAAGCAGGACATTGAGGCCATTGAGTGGATCCTAGAAGGTCTCCAGATGAGGCTGGTGGCCCTTCATCAGGGCCCCTAGGTGAAGAGGTAGGCCTGCATTATCCCATTCATGGCCTGAGTGTGCCTGCCTGCAAAGGCCACCACAAAAAAAGTAGTGGGAAAGGTCTATGGGCAGCTCCTCCAAGGCTGCGATGGCTAAGGCCTCATTCCTCAGGACGCTATGGTCGGCCAGCTCCAGGAGTCAGGGTGGGTCCTGGACGCCCATCCTGAAGAACCAATTCTGGAGCGAGTCCTAGGGGGATGTCAGAGAACAAAGGAGGGTGGGTCCTCTTGCCAAGGATCCAGGGAAACCATGCTGTCCCTCCACCCTAGGGGAACCCAAGGCAGGGTCAGAGACATTCTCTGGCAACAGATTTGCAGCTTTGGCCCCACTGGTATCAGGACAAACTTCTCTCCAGGCAGCAACTTTTCTCCAGGCAAGGTGACCCCTTGCCCCATCCCGTATCTACCGGCTGCTGCATTTAATCCCAGCCTTGCTGGCCCGTAGATATCTAGGAGTCTGAAATCTGACCACACTCACTTCAGAGAAAACTCCTGATTATTACTCAAGGGCTGAAAACAGGAATAAGGAGTTCAGCCCAACACAGGCTGTTTCTAAACTCCAACCAATAACTCGTGCAATGGGTGCTCATATGTCACTTAAAAAGACGTACCTTTCACTGTGTGTCTCTTCTACAAGTGTGATTAACATTCAGTTCAATGGAGGAAAGCATTCACATTCAAAACAAAGCCACCACTATTTAAAATATCCTACAAGCCTCAGTCTCCCAAGATGACAGACTTCCACAAGGGCAACACCAGCCCTAGGAGTGATGGTTGTTCTGATTCTCCCAGTTCTTATAAAGACAGCCTCACAGGCAAGATCTTCTTTAGGCTATAGAAGTATCCTCATGTACTTGGCCAGTAGCCCTGGTTGCTAGAACAGGACAAACTGATGACATAAACACATTGTTGTCAAGCATAATCTTATTGCTTAACTATTTTGTCAAGAGTCTGCTCATGCAAGCTATAAGAAAGTGAAAACTTGCTGATAATAAAACTAAGTAAAATACAATGTGACCTGACTGATAGCAACAGATATATAATCTGGGCAAAACTAGAGTACAGATAAAAGGATATCATCAAAGTCTCGGGGTGGGGGGTGGGGAAGAGTTTCAAATGCCCCTAAGAAATGTTACTGTTTATTCCATTATTCTCAAAAGTCTTCTTCAGCATTCCTGATGATGTGAAATTTTGCTTCCTATTTTCAGCATTTATTTTTTTAAACAAATTGAAGTATATTTGATTTATAATGTTTTGTTATTTTCATGTGTACAACAATGTGATTCAGTTATAATCTATATTATATTCTTTTTCAGATTTTTTTTTGCCTTATAGATTATTACAAAATATCAGTATAATTCCCTGTGCTATATAGTATACATACTTGTTGGCTACCTATTTTTTTTTTAATACTTTATTCTACTTTACAATACTGTATTGGTTTTGCCATACATTGACATGAATCAGCCACAGGTGTACATCATCTCCCAATGCCGAAGCCCCCTCGCATCTCCCACCACACACCATCTCCCTGGACCATTCAGTACACCAGCCCCAAGCATCCTGTATTGACGTAGACTGGCGCTTCGTTACTTATATGATAGTATACATGTTTCAGTGCCATTCTCCCAAATCATCCCACCCTCTCCCTCTGCCTCAGAGGCCAAAAGTCGGTTCTATACATCTGAATCAGAACAACCATCACTCCTAGGGCTGGTGTTGCCCTTGTGAAAGTCTGTCATCTTGGAAGAATGAGGCTTGAGAGATTAATATAAAGGCCAGAACATATTGGTCTAATTGGCTGTCTATAACCCAGGTCTCCTGACTTATAATCCAGATGTCTGTTATTCCTCCCATATGGTGCATAGGTCCTCTGAAACAATATATTTTACAAAAATAGAAAAAAAAGAAAGCATTTCCCCACTATTGGATGATCACACAGAGCATCATATGGGGTGTGGGGTGTGGTCATTTGTCTTTCTTGTGCCAGAGCATAGATGGTTTACTTTGACATACACTTTAAAAATGGGTAGGTCCAGGGGAATGGAGACAGGGGAGGGCCGCATGAATAATAATGCAATAAGAAAGGAAATACTTGAGAACGCTCTGGTCAATCGGTTCAATAAAATACCACGTGGTCATTAAAAAAAATAAAAAAATAAAAAATCCTACAGATTTTTTTTTGTATTCCATGGAATTAAAAAACAGTTTTTAGCTTTTTTTTTTAAAAAAGAAACCCCCCAAATCCTTTAAGCTAGTAAACTCACAAAACCATAAAATGATACGAACTATAATCACTGGTAACAAACTAAAATGCAAAATGTCACCCCAAAATTCCTCCTAATTAGATGTCTTTCATTAAATTAATTCTAGGAAGTTCCCTGGCAGTTCAGTGAGGAGGATTCTGTTATTTCACTGCAGGGGTATGAGTACTATCTCCATTAGGGAACTATGACCCTAGATGCTATTTGGTGTGACCCCATCTCCTCACTCTCACCTCACCCTACCCCATCCACACTGCGTCCCCCCCTGCCAAATTCTATTTGTTTAAGAAATATTGTAAACAGTCTGTACAAGTGGCAAAAATCAGAGAAGAAACCAACCTGTCATGTAGAAGCAAAAGCAAAGTGTGCAATTGCCAACGTGATGGAAAGGCAAAGAAAATTCTCAAAAAGATCGTGGCCTGCATGGCCTGTCTCATGAAGACCCCAGGAGGTACAGCTGTCAGAGCCTGAGGCTCCAGCGTGGAGCAGCGTGCTCAAGCCTGAGTCCCTCTTCTCCTTTCAGGATGAACTTTTCAAATTCTGGCTGAAATGTCTGTTTCAGTGCAGTCTTACTACTAGATCTCCATCTAGCTAAGGCTGAGTGTTTTTCTTTTTTTTTTTTTTTCTTTCTTTCTTTTTTCTTTTTCTTTTTATTTTTACTTTTTCACTACATACAATTGATGGGATCTTAAGTCTGTTAACAAAGGAAAATATAAATGATGAAAACGAACCTGAAGTTACATTCATTGGGGGAGTTTGGGTCACATGAAAATCACCCAAATGTTCAAGTTCAGATAGCTTTGTGAGGATGGTGATGTCACCTTAAAAGAAAAAGAAACAGAGTAAGATTCCCAAGTATCACACTGTCACTTATCAGTATGTTAGACAGCAAAACATGTGCCTATTCACGGGGGAACAGAGATGGAATGGAGAGATGGTGGGTTCTCCATATTTTGAGGGTTCAGGCTCCCCTGGAACTAGTTAGGTCAAAATGACACTTAGGAGCTGGCCAGGAGAATGGAGGGACCAGACATTTGTAATGAAACCAAGGAAAGTACCCAAGACAAGTGTGTTTTGTCTAGAGGAATTCAAAGACTTTTCTTAGGCTAAGTATGAAAAATTGCCAGCAGAGAGAGTGGCTAAAAAGGGAACAGGTAGCTCCCTGAAACCCAAGGCAAGGCCAAGTTCCATGCTTCCTCCCTCCCTAGAGGCAAAGGACATTTCCTCCCTGAAGCTAGGAGATTAAATTTAGCAATGTGGGTTAGGAGAAAAATGAAACTGTTTTGGCTGGCCAAACCTGGGACACACCTTGTTCTGCCTGAAAGCTACTGAGGGCTTAGGGCCATGGGCTCTCCTGGAGGGAAATAAACGTGGGCCCAGGACACAAATATGTGTCAGCAAACGGCTGTAGCCAGAGGCTCAGGTGTCCCCATGCACATCCCGGCCTAGGCTCTGTCCCACGACCTGTACCATCACGATGATCTTCAAAGGTTCCTTCCCAAGTGTAGCTGGGTAACCTGATGTCACCTCAGTGCCAGTGAACAAGGAATGCAAAACGCCTTGGAAACCCCCACTCCTTCACCCCTTCTCCTCCCATAAAGTTTTTACTTACACGTATTCTGATGGGAGCTCAACTTTAAGCCCACAAATACAATTCAGATTTTCCTTTGCTCTGCATTAATCACAGGTAGCAACACGGACTTTCTCCCTGGGGAGGTGCAAAACCTGCATCAAAGTGTATGGAGTGAAGCCCCTGCTGGGCTGTCTGACATGCTGGTTCTGCTGTGGTCTGAGAACAGAGACGGATGGAACCTCTCCACTCCCCGCATTGTGATGCTCTAACAGTTCTTCCATACAGAAGGCGAGAAGGTGGCCTTCCCTGAAGGATACTGTACAATTTGGTAACTTCCTAGAGATGACATTTGCCAATCTACCATCCCCATCAGCAGCCAGAGATGCAGCTGTCCCTTAAATAGAGTTAAAACACTAAAATAGGGTTAAGCTGGAATGTGCCTTGTGGGCATCTTGACTTCTGGCAATCACCTTGACCAATCAGCTGCAGGAGCTCAAGATTCGAAACAAAGATAATCATCAAGACCCTGATTAAGGAGCAGCCATGGTGACACTGACACTTTGCACCAGTACCTCAAATAATTTGCAGAGAAAGGCTGAAGTTCTCCCCTGGTTTCCTTTCCAGGCCGGTGATCCTGAGACAGCCAAGGCAGGGCATACTTGTCATAATTCAGGAAGGAAGAACGGGAAGACCCACGTAGACAAAGATGAATGGATAGATGGATCTGCCCCACTGAACAGTAGGAAGGGCTAGCCGACTTCGCAGGGACATAGGGAAACAGGAAACAGCAGAGGTCTAAGCTTGGGCTGTTTCCATGGGAACTCAGCATCCAGGAGACCTAATGATGGATGCAGGAGGGACCACTGTCTTCAAATGATCTAAAAACGGGAAGTATCAGCCAAAAAGTATTTCTGTGTGAGGCAGAGGACAGGCCTCTGTCCACCTCCAGCTCCACAAAGTTTGTTTGTACAGGGGACTCACTGGACACAGAAGCACTAGGGTCTCATCTGCATGAAGGTGTGTTTTTCCTGACCAGTGTCAGGTTGGCCCAGGACGACTCCCAGGACCGAAGCATGAGTCGACGTGGGGGACATTTTTATATTGTTGGTTTTATGTGTTTTTGTGTTGCACAGGCTGGTGCAGCCTCTGAGCTTGTTTAAGGGTGGGAAGAGCGCATTCCTTCTCTAGTTGCAGATTTCTTTCTGAGAGTGCAAAGCATCTGCTCCCCAGGGGCTTCCTTGGGGGTCTTTGGAATGCACCTGTGCACAAAGAAGCACTAGAAATACTAGATGATGACCCTCCCTGGCTTTTGGGGGAAGACTACAGCCTGGCTGGTCCTCAGCAGCCCCAGACTGACAAGAAGTCCTGGGGACCCAGCCTCAAGCATACAAGATCAGTTTCAGTATGTCTGTCCTCCCTCCAATCTGGAGTCAGATCTCTTCTTAACCAAGAATAGCCTACCCTCACTATGAGCCTGCTCTGCCTCTTCTGTGCTGGGCAAGACAGATTCAATGACTTCTAGACCTCAACAAAAGAGGCTCCCTCCTTCTTTCTCCACAGTGAAGAGCCAGTCTGAGGGTGGTGTTTCTAGAGGCAAAGCAGAAGTAAGGTGGAGTGGGCAGGGAGGAGGAGGATGAGGGTCCACTCCAGGCAGGTAGGACTCCAGGACTTGGCAGGGGCTAGCCCAGAAAAAGGTGGGAGGAAGGAAATGATAACACAACTGGTCTGCTGGCCTGGTCTCCAGGCTCTCAGAGATGCATCTCATTTGCTGGAGTGGTGTTGGGATCACTGTGGGTACTGCAGCCTGCACTTGGGGGCTAGGAGTTTCCCCACGTGGTAGGGACAGAATAATAGAATAAAATGATCAAACAGTTAGCTTGATACTTCATTAGGGAACTGTAGATAGAGAAGAAACTACGGGGTTTGGGGAGACCACAATAAGACAAATGACACTCAAGAAAGCAATGGGAATATTCTGAAACATGTAGGCTTGATCGATTCATAAGGCAAAACAAGTCGCTCAGCATCAAAGCCAGCTTGGCTTGCTTAAGTCAAGCTAACTTGCTTAGCAACCAAACCATGCAACAGATGCATGAGACATGGCCCAAAACAATAAAACAGTGGTGGCATAAGACTTACATCCTGCCTAGTGAACTTCATCAGTTAATAACCCCCAAAACATGCCCTTCATCCTCTAAGACATGTTCTTTCCAGAACACGCCCCCAAATAACAAAACAATAGCAGAAAACAAGACCTACAACCTGCTCAGTGGTCATCAGGTTAATGACTACCCAAAACAGGCTCTGAGAATACAAAACACAATCACTTATGGAAAGGTGACTTTTCAAAATGAAATACCTGCATTGTACATATTTTTCCCAAATACTATGACAGGGAAATCTAGTGTGCTGCGGTCCATGGTGTTGCAAAGAGAGATAAGACTGAGCAACTGAAGTGAACGGAACTATGATAGTCCTAGCCTGACCATATGGAGTAGAACAAGAAAACTTCCCTGCCCTACCTGGGAGGAGGTGGAGGGCACTGATGATGGAACCATGCTGTCTATTCAAGATAAAGAAGATCTCCACCCCCACCCCCCATCCTCTGATTGTAAAATTGTAACTGAGTACTTAGGGCAACACAATGCTTGTGAATCTTCCAAGTATCCTACTCTAATAAATAACTTATTTTTTAGCCCTTCGCTTCTCACCTAATTTCTTTCTGGTATTAAGTGGTAGTCACACAGTAATGTCTGGCTTTTTGTGACCCCCATGGACTGTAGCCCAACAGGCTCCTCTGTCCATGGAATTCTCTAAGCAAAAATACTAGAGTGAGTTGCCATTTCTGACTCCAAGGGGTCTTCCAACTGTACATAAAGGAGACTTCGCTAATGTGCAGTAGAGGATACCCCTGGTTAACCTGTTAGAGAAAACTGTCTCTTGAGGCTTTAAGTTATATACCAATTCTATACCTCTGCTTGGCCGATTGCTTATTTATTCAGGTTTTAAGGTGAATGACCTGGAGCTATTTGTTTCATCATAAGACATAAAGGACTGCAGTGCCATAGCTCTTTGGTGACCTGGAAACAACACCTAATGGTTTCACAGTGTCCCACTCTGTTACTCTTTGCCTAGGCACCATGCCAGTGGCTGTTCCCCTTCCTACTTCCAAGGGCACATAGAGGGAGCAGTGAGACTGGACACACAGATGAGAGAGGCTCAGAGAGAAGTGGATGCCAGCAGCCTGGAAGGGGATGCTTCTCATATTTACAAAGTGGCTGAGGCAGGGAGTGGGGCATCATTCTCAGTGACCGGGAGGGACACCTCGTGAAACTATCATCTTCATCTTCTAGTTAGAAATATGTATGAGGGAGGTGACATACAACAAAACGTATAACTAACACTGTTTTGTTAGATGACATGCAACACAAGTATAACTAATGCTGTTTTATGTTAAATATAAAAGTTGATAGAACAAACAATAAAACTTCTCATCAAAATAAAAATACTTTTTTTTTCTATTTAATTTTGTAACCATATGAAATAATGAATATTTACTAGACTTACTGCACTCATCACTGCAGGGTGGATGTAAGCGGACTCGTGATGCTGAACCCCTTAAACTTACACAGAGCTACATGTCAATTCTACCAATATCTCAGTAAAACTGAAAAGATTAAAAACATTGAAAAAAGTCATGATCTTCTACTCAGGGTGTCTGAACAAAGAAAAAGCAAGCAAGCCTCAAAAATAATGACAGGAAAACCTGATCTGTACAGTGGGGCAGGGCCACCAGGGTGACCACTTGATGAAACTGCAAAGCTGACCTTCATAATCTAAGGCACAATTATGATATTTTTTTCCACAGCCATTCCATATATATATATATTTAAGTCAAGAACCCTGTTACNTCTGTACAGTGGGGCAGGGCCACCAGGGTGACCACTTGATGAAACTGCAAAGCTGACCTTCATAATCTAAGACACAATTATGATATTTTTTTCCACAGCCATTCCATATATATATATTTTTAAGTCAAGAACCCTGTTACACTAACTGTTGTAAATATTTGTTGTTTTTCAGTTACTCAGACCTGTCTGGCTCTTTGAGACTCCAGGAACCTTAGCACACCTGGATTCCCTGTCCTTCACTGTCTTCCAGAGTTTGCTCAGACTCAAGATTATTGAGTCAGTGATGCTATCCATCCATTTCATTCTCTGCCATCTCCTTCTCCTCTTGTCTTCCATCTTTCCCAGTATGAGTCCTTTCCAAAGCGTCAGCTCTTTGNAAATTAATTCTAGGAAGTTCCCTGGCAGTTCAGTGAGGAGGATTCTGTTATTTCACTGCAGGGGTATGAGTACTATCTCCATTAGGGAACTATGACCCTAGATGCTATTTGGTGTGACCCCATCTCCTCACTCTCACCTCACCCTACCCCATCCACACTGCGTCCCCCCCTGCCAAATTCTATTTGTTTAAGAAATATTGTAAACAGTCTGTACAAGTGGCAAAAATCAGAGAAGAAACCAACCTGTCATGTAGAAGCAAAAGCAAAGTGTGCAATTGCCAACGTGATGGAAAGGCAAAGAAAATTCTCAAAAAGATCGTGGCCTGCATGGCCTGTCTCATGAAGACCCCAGGAGGTACAGCTGTCAGAGCCTGAGGCTCCAGCGTGGAGCAGCGTGCTCAAGCCTGAGTCCCTCTTCTCCTTTCAGGATGAACTTTTCAAATTCTGGCTGAAATGTCTGTTTCAGTGCAGTCTTACTACTAGATCTCCATCTAGCTAAGGCTGAGTGTTTTTCTTTCTTTTTTTTTTTCTTTCTTTCTTTTTTCTTTTTCTTTTTATTTTTACTTTTTCACTACATACAATTGATGGGATCTTAAGTCTGTTAACAAAGGAAAATATAAATGATGAAAACGAACCTGAAGTTACATTCATTGGGGGAGTTTGGGTCACATGAAAATCACCCAAATGTTCAAGTTCAGATAGCTTTGTGAGGATGGTGATGTCACCTTAAAAGAAAAAGAAACAGAGTAAGATTCCCAAGTATCACACTGTCACTTATCAGTATGTTAGACAGCAAAACATGTGCCTATTCACGGGGGAACAGAGATGGAATGGAGAGATGGTGGGTTCTCCATATTTTGAGGGTTCAGGCTCCCCTGGAACTAGTTAGGTCAAAATGACACTTAGGAGCTGGCCAGGAGAATGGAGGGACCAGACATTTGTAATGAAACCAAGGAAAGTACCCAAGACAAGTGTGTTTTGTCTAGAGGAATTCAAAGACTTTTCTTAGGCTAAGTATGAAAAATTGCCAGCAGAGAGAGTGGCTAAAAAGGGAACAGGTAGCTCCCTGAAACCCAAGGCAAGGCCAAGTTCCATGCTTCCTCCCTCCCTAGAGGCAAAGGACATTTCCTCCCTGAAGCTAGGAGATTAAATTTAGCAATGTGGGTTAGGAGAAAAATGAAACTGTTTTGGCTGGCCAAACCTGGGACACACCTTGTTCTGCCTGAAAGCTACTGAGGGCTTAGGGCCATGGGCTCTCCTGGAGGGAAATAAACGTGGGCCCAGGACACAAATATGTGTCAGCAAACGGCTGTAGCCAGAGGCTCAGGTGTCCCCATGCACATCCCGGCCTAGGCTCTGTCCCACGACCTGTACCATCACGATGATCTTCAAAGGTTCCTTCCCAAGTGTAGCTGGGTAACCTGATGTCACCTCAGTGCCAGTGAACAAGGAATGCAAAACGCCTTGGAAACCCCCACTCCTTCACCCCTTCTCCTCCCATAAAGTTTTTACTTACACGTATTCTGATGGGAGCTCAACTTTAAGCCCACAAATACAATTCAGATTTTCCTTTGCTCTGCATTAATCACAGGTAGCAACACGGACTTTCTCCCTGGGGAGGTGCAAAACCTGCATCAAAGTGTATGGAGTGAAGCCCCTGCTGGGCTGTCTGACATGCTGGTTCTGCTGTGGTCTGAGAACAGAGACGGATGGAACCTCTCCACTCCCCGCATTGTGATGCTCTAACAGTTCTTCCATACAGAAGGCGAGAAGGTGGCCTTCCCTGAAGGATACTGTACAATTTGGTAACTTCCTAGAGATGACATTTGCCAATCTACCATCCCCATCAGCAGCCAGAGATGCAGCTGTCCCTTAAATAGAGTTAAAACACTAAAATAGGGTTAAGCTGGAATGTGCCTTGTGGGCATCTTGACTTCTGGCAATCACCTTGACCAATCAGCTGCAGGAGCTCAAGATTCGAAACAAAGATAATCATCAAGACCCTGATTAAGGAGCAGCCATGGTGACACTGACACTTTGCACCAGTACCTCAAATAATTTGCAGAGAAAGGCTGAAGTTCTCCCCTGGTTTCCTTTCCAGGCCGGTGATCCTGAGACAGCCAAGGCAGGGCATACTTGTCATAATTCAGGAAGGAAGAACGGGAAGACCCACGTAGACAAAGATGAATGGATAGATGGATCTGCCCCACTGAACAGTAGGAAGGGCTAGCCGACTTCGCAGGGACATAGGGAAACAGGAAACAGCAGAGGTCTAAGCTTGGGCTGTTTCCATGGGAACTCAGCATCCAGGAGACCTAATGATGGATGCAGGAGGGACCACTGTCTTCAAATGATCTAAAAACGGGAAGTATCAGCCAAAAAGTATTTCTGTGTGAGGCAGAGGACAGGCCTCTGTCCACCTCCAGCTCCACAAAGTTTGTTTGTACAGGGGACTCACTGGACACAGAAGCACTAGGGTCTCATCTGCATGAAGGTGTGTTTTTCCTGACCAGTGTCAGGTTGGCCCAGGACGACTCCCAGGACCGAAGCATGAGTCGACGTGGGGGACATTTTTATATTGTTGGTTTTATGTGTTTTTGTGTTGCACAGGCTGGTGCAGCCTCTGAGCTTGTTTAAGGGTGGGAAGAGCGCATTCCTTCTCTAGTTGCAGATTTCTTTCTGAGAGTGCAAAGCATCTGCTCCCCAGGGGCTTCCTTGGGGGTCTTTGGAATGCACCTGTGCACAAAGAAGCACTAGAAATACTAGATGATGACCCTCCCTGGCTTTTGGGGGAAGACTACAGCCTGGCTGGTCCTCAGCAGCCCCAGACTGACAAGAAGTCCTGGGGACCCAGCCTCAAGCATACAAGATCAGTTTCAGTATGTCTGTCCTCCCTCCAATCTGGAGTCAGATCTCTTCTTAACCAAGAATAGCCTACCCTCACTATGAGCCTGCTCTGCCTCTTCTGTGCTGGGCAAGACAGATTCAATGACTTCTAGACCTCAACAAAAGAGGCTCCCTCCTTCTTTCTCCACAGTGAAGAGCCAGTCTGAGGGTGGTGTTTCTAGAGGCAAAGCAGAAGTAAGGTGGAGTGGGCAGGGAGGAGGAGGATGAGGGTCCACTCCAGGCAGGTAGGACTCCAGGACTTGGCAGGGGCTAGCCCAGAAAAAGGTGGGAGGAAGGAAATGATAACACAACTGGTCTGCTGGCCTGGTCTCCAGGCTCTCAGAGATGCATCTCATTTGCTGGAGTGGTGTTGGGATCACTGTGGGTACTGCAGCCTGCACTTGGGGGCTAGGAGTTTCCCCACGTGGTAGGGACAGAATAATAGAATAAAATGATCAAACAGTTAGCTTGATACTTCATTAGGGAACTGTAGATAGAGAAGAAACTACGGGGTTTGGGGAGACCACAATAAGACAAATGACACTCAAGAAAGCAATGGGAATATTCTGAAACATGTAGGCTTGATCGATTCATAAGGCAAAACAAGTCGCTCAGCATCAAAGCCAGCTTGGCTTGCTTAAGTCAAGCTAACTTGCTTAGCAACCAAACCATGCAACAGATGCATGAGACATGGCCCAAAACAATAAAACAGTGGTGGCATAAGACTTACATCCTGCCTAGTGAACTTCATCAGTTAATAACCCCCAAAACATGCCCTTCATCCTCTAAGACATGTTCTTTCCAGAACACGCCCCCAAATAACAAAACAATAGCAGAAAACAAGACCTACAACCTGCTCAGTGGTCATCAGGTTAATGACTACCCAAAACAGGCTCTGAGAATACAAAACACAATCACTTATGGAAAGGTGACTTTTCAAAATGAAATACCTGCATTGTACATATTTTTCCCAAATACTATGACAGGGAAATCTAGTGTGCTGCGGTCCATGGTGTTGCAAAGAGAGATAAGACTGAGCAACTGAAGTGAACGGAACTATGATAGTCCTAGCCTGACCATATGGAGTAGAACAAGAAAACTTCCCTGCCCTACCTGGGAGGAGGTGGAGGGCACTGATGATGGAACCATGCTGTCTATTCAAGATAAAGAAGATCTCCACCCCCACCCCCCATCCTCTGATTGTAAAATTGTAACTGAGTACTTAGGGCAACACAATGCTTGTGAATCTTCCAAGTATCCTACTCTAATAAATAACTTATTTTTTAGCCCTTCGCTTCTCACCTAATTTCTTTCTGGTATTAAGTGGTAGTCACACAGTAATGTCTGGCTTTTTGTGACCCCCATGGACTGTAGCCCAACAGGCTCCTCTGTCCATGGAATTCTCTAAGCAAAAATACTAGAGTGAGTTGCCATTTCTGACTCCAAGGGGTCTTCCAACTGTACATAAAGGAGACTTCGCTAATGTGCAGTAGAGGATACCCCTGGTTAACCTGTTAGAGAAAACTGTCTCTTGAGGCTTTAAGTTATATACCAATTCTATACCTCTGCTTGGCCGATTGCTTATTTATTCAGGTTTTAAGGTGAATGACCTGGAGCTATTTGTTTCATCATAAGACATAAAGGACTGCAGTGCCATAGCTCTTTGGTGACCTGGAAACAACACCTAATGGTTTCACAGTGTCCCACTCTGTTACTCTTTGCCTAGGCACCATGCCAGTGGCTGTTCCCCTTCCTACTTCCAAGGGCACATAGAGGGAGCAGTGAGACTGGACACACAGATGAGAGAGGCTCAGAGAGAAGTGGATGCCAGCAGCCTGGAAGGGGATGCTTCTCATATTTACAAAGTGGCTGAGGCAGGGAGTGGGGCATCATTCTCAGTGACCGGGAGGGACACCTCGTGAAACTATCATCTTCATCTTCTAGTTAGAAATATGTATGAGGGAGGTGACATACAACAAAACGTATAACTAACACTGTTTTGTTAGATGACATGCAACACAAGTATAACTAATGCTGTTTTATGTTAAATATAAAAGTTGATAGAACAAACAATAAAACTTCTCATCAAAATAAAAATACTTTTTTTTTCTATTTAATTTTGTAACCATATGAAATAATGAATATTTACTAGACTTACTGCACTCATCACTGCAGGGTGGATGTAAGCGGACTCGTGATGCTGAACCCCTTAAACTTACACAGAGCTACATGTCAATTCTACCAATATCTCAGTAAAACTGAAAAGATTAAAAACATTGAAAAAAGTCATGATCTTCTACTCAGGGTGTCTGAACAAAGAAAAAGCAAGCAAGCCTCAAAAATAATGACAGGAAAACCTGATCTGTACAGTGGGGCAGGGCCACCAGGGTGACCACTTGATGAAACTGCAAAGCTGACCTTCATAATCTAAGACACAATTATGATATTTTTTTCCACAGCCATTCCATATATATATATTTTTAAGTCAAGAACCCTGTTACACTAACTGTTGTAAATATTTGTTGTTTTTCAGTTACTCAGACCTGTCTGGCTCTTTGAGACTCCAGGAACCTTAGCACACCTGGATTCCCTGTCCTTCACTGTCTTCCAGAGTTTGCTCAGACTCAAGATTATTGAGTCAGTGATGCTATCCATCCATTTCATTCTCTGCCATCTCCTTCTCCTCTTGTCTTCCATCTTTCCCAGTATGAGTCCTTTCCAAAGCGTCAGCTCTTTGCATGAGGTGGCCAAAGTTTTGGAGCTTCAGCTTCAGCATCATCCCTTCCAATGAATATTCGGGGTTGAATTCTTTAGGATTAACTGGTTGTAGATGTTTAGAGAAATAAAAATAGCAAAGCTAAAATTTTTTTAGTGCTTTTTGATCTTAAGCATTGAGAATTAAAGTGTTTCATTTCTTTCCAAAAATGTCAGCAAACAGTCCTCTCAAATCTGCTTCCTCTGTTCTCAGCACGTCACTTTCAACTGGGGGTGAGGATTTTTTCCAATGCACAACCTGGACCATTGTCATCTTACTTCCTAAGCATGGATTCACTTCAAATGTCTCATTCTTTGTGCTGTCAGGCTTGATATTATCTCCAAGTTTCTTTATCTCTACCAAGGGAAGTAACATTTGTTTGCATCATTGCTTCTAAGGCATCTTCATTTCTTTTTTCACTAACAGGCCCTTTATTCAAGTTTTTCCAGGGGATGGGAAATGAGAGCCTGAAGCAGGATTCTATATCAAAATGAAAATACTTTGTACTCGGCAGGACTTAAATCACCAAGTGTTTCACTTTCCTCATCTCAGGTTCTTCCTCAAAAACAGAAACATCATCAGCAGGGGCCTTATCATGATTTTTCCTTTACATAGGCAAGCGCTGGAGCTCAAGAGAATGTCCAAAAAATTATGTCCAAGGCAAAGGAAAAGTCAAAACAAGACTGTAGGAGGGTGAACTTGCATTTATTATTAATACCTACCAGCCAAACTGAGAGTGCTCAATAAAACACTCTCTGTGTGTGTGCACCTATTCCCTGGGATCCCACAAAGACAGAGTCAGAACTGCTTTTGAGTGATTGAGTGTATCTTGCAGAGGCATGGGTCAGCAATGGCCTGACAGGGAAGAGATCTGTCTGCTACAGAACTTGTTCATGCAGTTTGTGACATAATCCCTCTCCTAGGAGGTAACTTTCAACCCATCAAAAAGTGTCCCGGCGCACAACCTACAAATTTCAGGATAATTCTTCTAAAGAAACTCGTGTACAGGTAAGGAAGTTTTAGCACCACTACAAATTACTCAACCTGACGATCTGGCAAAGGAACTGAGAATGCTCAAGGAATTTGACTTTGGAGGCGCGTTGGATTTGATTATAGAACGTCCACAGGTCTGAAACAGTCTGTTGGATGGCACAAACAAAATCGTGTGTTCACTTAGAGCCAAAAGTAAGAGAAGTGTTCCCACTTGAGAATGAGCCAGATTTGCTTGTGAGTGCCCAGGAGTCTCCGGTAGAGGCATAGTCCAAGAATGAGATGCAGCAGGGTGATGGACACTGAATACAAGAGGGTTTGCTCAAGTCATTTTGAAGAAGGTCATAATTACTTGCACTACTCATACCATTTTCCTAATGTTCATGGGGTTCTCAAAGCAAGAATACTGAAGCGGTTTGCAATTCTAGAGCCAAAGCAAAAACAATATATATATATATGCATTTCCCATAACAATGGAAATTAATGGAATGCCTTGTCCAAAACAGAGACTTCGTTTTCTCCTGCCAGATGGTAAGCTAGTGAAGCAGATCTTTGAAAAAGACGTCACATTTTACAGGTGCTTGGGGTATTGGAACCCTGGTGGTGTCAGTTTTTCTGAGGAGCCAGCAATCACGGGGCAAAAAAGTTATGTCCCTAATGGAATCATCTTCTAGCTTGTGATGGCAGAAGCATGAGTGGTAGTTCCAGCTAGTCTTTTTCTGTTGCCTGATGGTAGATCTTAGCATGTGTGGCAAGAGGGAAAATTCAATACTGTCACCACTTCACTGTGTGACTGTGCCCTGAGGTCCTACTTCTTTGTCAGTTTGGGATTTTTCAAAAGGCATTCCTTTCTACACTCTTGGTTGTCACAGATCCATCATTCCATCTCCACAGAGTCAAAAGCAGTTTCCTCTGTGGTTGGCTTTCTAACCCCATGTTTCATCTTCCAGGCCCTATGCACACTAGTTCACCTGCATTGCAGTTTGGGGGATGCAAGACCACACCACACATTCTCTGATTCTCACTCTAGACAAACTAAAATTCATCAGCTTCTTTACTTTGCTTCCTTTCAGTCAAAAGTAATTTAAGTTTAGTGAGGTGGCCTACCTGAATCCTCAGTCTATTCCTTGCTTCTCCATCTCCCACCTCAGGTCAGAGGCTTGGCTCTGTTTCTCTTGTCCTCCTTCTCCCATCTTCCCTCTATTCTTCCCAGTTATGTCTACTTTTTAGATAGTCTTCTCTGTTGAGCAAGATCCTCTGCTAATATACATTTGATGCTCTGGGCGAATGTTCCCTTTATCAAAGGATTATTTGTGATTCTTTCATGGAGAGAGTTACACACAGTGTGCTCTTTTATTTTCTGCCAAATCAGAAGTATTAACTTTCTTTCTAGGCAAACTAGGTAATTCCTTTAGACATGCCGGTGAAACAACAAACATTACTTGGCATGAATTAATCTGTTTGATGGAAGGTTACATATGTACTCATACAATTGGTACATCACTGGCTTGAACGTGAAATAAGCACATTTATTTTTTTCCTGAAATTTCGGCTAATGAGGAATTGTCATCAGCTTGAGGAAACATACTTCTTTTCCAGATAAGAGATGGTTCAGAAATTGGGGTCAAAATCAGTTCCTGAAAATATCCAGCTATTTATAAAACTGTCCACATATTTTCTCAGAGCACAGATGCCTTACTTCTGTTCTGAAAACTTAACTGTTTTAAGTGGCTGTCAAAGGTCAGAGACTGGCATGGGCATAATTTAATTCTTGTAAAAGAATATGGCAAGTGTCCAGGAATGTAGCAGTATGTAGATGGTAGCTTGAAAAAGAGACTGAGAACAAAATTAAATAAATAAAAGTAAAAATAATTAAATAAAAAAGTAACAGGCAGATATATTTAGCCATACTCATGAAATAGGTAAACCTTAATTGGAGTGAGTTGAGATCATAGAAAAAGCAAGAGGGTTTCCTTAATTGTCTGTTACAGGCTTAGACTATGTGTCAAAATGAGTTAATTCAGTCATGTCTGACTCTTTGTGAACCATGAACTATATATAGCCTACCATTTCCTTCTCCTGGGGATCTTCCAGACCCGAGTACCAAATGGTTCTGCCCCATTGCAGGTAGATGCTTTATCATCTGAGTCGCCAGGGAAGCCCTTTGACTGTGAGGGTCATAACATATTTAAAAAAAAAAAAATTCTTAAAGAGATAAGAATACGAGATCACCGTACCTGTTTCCAGGGAAGCGTACAGCCAGATTAAGACACAGCAGTTGAAATTGGGCAAGGAATAATAAACTGGTACAAAATAGGGAAGGGAATAAATCAAGGCCATATGTTGTCATCCAGCTCATTTGACTTTTGTTCAGAGTACTTCATGGAAAGTTACTTGCTGAAAGAAACTGAAGCTAGAAACAAAATTACTCTGAGAAGTATGAATAACATTAGTTATAAGATGACAACACACAAATTGTTGGGAAAAAAAAGGAACTAAAGAGCCTTGTGATGAAGGTGAAAAGGGAGATTGAAAAAGCTGGATTAAAATTCAATACAAAAACAAATACACATACACATACACACACACAGACACACACACACACACACACACCCCACCATGGAATTTGTTCCCATGAATTTGAAATGTAATACAGTTGAGTTAGTGGCAGATTTCAGTTTCTTAACCTGCAGTATGACTGTGTGATATGACCAGCCATGAAATTAAAGGCACTTGCCCCTTGGATGAAAATCTATGACCAAACTAGAAACCATATTACAAAACTGAGAGATTATTGAACAAGACTTGAATAATCAAAGTTGAATTTCAGGAGTAATGTATGGAAGAGTGAGCAAGAACACAAGATTTGACTGCCAAAATGTGTTGCTTTACAACTATAGGGTTGGAGAAGACATGTGAGACATCTATGGTGAGCATGGAGTTCAAACAAGTAAAGCATGAAGCAAATCATTTCTGGGTATTTTCAGAAGGACTGATGCTGTACATGAAGAGACGATATATTGCTCTCCAGAGGCCAAGAGCAAAATCGCTGAGAGGAAACTGATGCTGGGTAAAACTGGGTGCAGGAGAAGGGAACAACACAGGGCAAGATGGCTGCAAATCATCCCTGACTCAGAGGTCTTGGGTTTGAATAAAAATATGGGTTATTTGAAGGACAGGTGAGCCATGGGTTCTTGCAATACATGAAGTCACAAGAGTCTGACAAGTCTGAGTGACTGAACGACATCAAAAAATTAGAACCGGCATGCTTGGGAGGTGATCTGGAGTGCATGTAATGTCTGTCATTGGAAATGTAATGATAAATAAGATTCAGGAAAATTAAAAAGAACACAGCTCTTGTCAGTTTCCTTGTTTTCCTCCCTCATATTGTACTTTCCACAGTGTCTTTTTAAAGCTTCCTAGAGAAAGAGGATACCTGCAGTGTCATATGGTATCATGAGATGGAAACCTTTTCCCTCCTGTCACTTGGATCTACAACTTTAGCCTTAGGCAGAAACAAGCATTGTCTGTAAACATCTGCTAGAGCTACCCATCTTCTGATGTGTTAACAGGCATGGTATGTGATTTTACAGGTGAGGTGAGAGTTAAACAACCTTATAGCTTCTCAATCAACCTCTCTAATCCAGGGAGAAGCATCTTTGAGTGTTTTCTCCTAGTTGCCCTTAGGAATGCTTACAAGGGGTTCTCTTACTGTGCATGGAAGTATGTAGGAGACTCTACCAATTTTGATGTTTCTGCTTGCCCTCTGTGTAAATAGACCATTTTTTTTCTCTTAATGTCAGGTCTTGACTTCAGATAAAGATTTAGGATTTTGGAAATGTGTGAATGTGTGTTAAAGTCCCATAAAACAGAACATTGAGTACATAGTTTTCCTCTTTTAATCAGATCTCAAGACCTTTGGCTGTCAGTGAATCTCAAATAGACAGAAGTCCTGTAATGTCATCATCTTAGCAGTGTGGTGGGACTTGGAAATTTAAGATATTATGTAAGAAGTATGTGGGCCACGTTATAAGTTCCTTCTATTTTAACTGTCTGTCTGATACTCTTGGAAAGGGGGGAAACAAGGTCTAACATGTGGGAACAGAACTGCAGATTCCATCCTTAGGTTTTTTGATTCCTAAGAGAGTTTTTTGTTATCGGTTAGTGTGCAGCCTCCCATAGGAAGGTAGTATCCTATTATAGGAAGGTTGAAACTCCAGGCACCTAGTTAGCCTTCTCTGGTATAGCCGTATTACTAATATGGGTGGGTGTTTTGTTATTGCCAGACATAATTGATACCTAAGAGTACATCATGAGAAATGCTGGAATGGAAGAAACACAAGCTAGAATCATGATTGCTGGGAGAAATATCAATAATCTCAGATATGCAGATAGCAGAAATTGAAGAGGAATTAAAAAGCCTTTTGATGAAAGTGAAAGAGGAGAGTGAAAAAGTTGGCTTAAACCTCAGCATTCAGAAAACGAAGATCGTGGCATCCGGACCCATCACTTCATGGGAAATAGATGATGAAACAGTGGAAACAGTATCAGACTTTATTTTTGGGGCTCCAAGATCACTGCAGTTGGTGACTGCAGCCATGAAATTAAGACGCTTACTCCTTGAAAGAAAACTTACGACCAATCTAGAAAGCATATTCCAAAGCAGAGACATTACTTTGCCGACCAAGGTCCGTCTAGTCAAGACTATAGTTTTTCCTATGGTCATGTATGGATGTGAGAGTTGGACTGTGAAGAAGGCTGAGCGCCAGTGTATTGATGCTTTAAACTGTGGTGTTGGAGAAGACTCTTGAGAGTCCCTTGGACTGCAAGGATATCCAAAGAGTCCATTCTGAAGGAGATCAGCCTTAGGATTTCTTTGGAAGGAATGATGCTAAAGCTGAAACTCCAGTACTTTGGCCACTTCATATGAAGAGCTGACTCTAAAAAAAAAAAACTCTGATGCTGGGAGGGGTTGGGGGTAGGAGGAGAAAGGGGATGATAGAGGATGAGATGGCTGGATGGCATCACTGACTTGATGAACCTGAATCAGAGTAAACTCTGGGAGATAGTGATGAACAGGGAGGCCCGGTGTGCTGTGATTCATGGGGTCGCAAAGAGTCAAACACGACTGAGTGACTGAACTGAACTGAAGTCCCAATTAATTTTTACTGGGTGACTGGGAGTGTACCATAGTTTGTAAGAATGTTAGGGTGGAGTTGGTAGGTTATTGTTGAAATACTTCCAACCTCCTAAACTCACCCATTTGTCTTTCACTTTGAAAAATGAAAACAGACATCCGTGCCTCTTTATATTTTTAAATTAGCCAATTCTTCACCCAAAATCCCAAGCATAAAAGTCCAAAGCAGAACATGGACATAAACTCGCGAACACATTCTTAATCTGATGTACGCGCACACACACAAGCATAATATCAGTCTTATATGCTCAAAACACAATTGTGGAAGGAAACTAAAACCCAAGGACTCATATTTGTTCTTAGGCTTAAGCAGAAAGTTATTTTGTAGTTGAATGATTTCACTCTAGTGTATTTTAAGTCAGAATGTTTTAAAATATAGAACTTTGTTCTACCTCCCATGGAATCTTAGAATATTTTTCATATAAGACAATTCTGTGATTTTCTAAAACAAAGATAATGAACGGTAACAATATAGAAGTCACATTGATCTCATTAGGCCCGGCAGTTACACTTTTGGTTGTCATATTTTACGCATCAAAATTTCATCCTATAGTGTTCTAATATAAATATTACTACTTTTTGCCCCAATTTGCGGTATTTACCTCACTTAAAGTTTTGTTTTTACTTTTACAATTTTCAGTTCAGTTCAGTTCAGTTCAGTCAGTGAGTCGTGTCCAAGTCTTTTGTGGCTCCATGAATCACAGCAAACCAGGCCTCCGTGTCCATCACCAACTCTCAGAGTTCACTTAGACTCACGTCCGTTGAGTCAATGATGCCATCCAGCCATCTCATCCTCTGTCGCCCCCTTTACCTCCTGCCCCCGATGCCTCTCAACAGTTTTTTCCAATGAGTCAACTCTTCGTATGAGGTGGCCAAAGTACTGGAGTTTCAGCTTCAGCATCATTCCTTCCAAAGTATACATACACAGGGCTGATCTCTTTCGAATGGACTGGCTGGACCTCCTTGCAGTCCAAGGGACTCTCAAGAGTCTTCTCCAACACCACAATTCAAAAGCAGCAATTATTCTGTGCTCATCTTTCTTTACAATCCAACTCTCACATCCATATATGACCACTGGAAACAGCATAGTCTTGACTAGATGGATCTAGTAAAGACAGTAATGGAGGTTTCTGAACCAGTTGATTCAGCCTTAGGAGGCCCACCTTAAATTTCTGAAGAAATATGTGCCATCTCAGAGAAATCTTTCTTCAGATGCTTTTCTCATTTGTGAATCTTCAAATGCTGCTTGGCTTGCCTACAGAGAGATACTCTCTCTCTAGACCATCATATTGATTCTCAAAGTCAAAAAGCTGTGACATCACAAAGTCACTGGTCTCCTAGGAATTGAAGGGACTGTTCAGCCAGGGTTTACATCAGCATCAACTTAAAATACAGACTGCTTACAGAAATAGTAGCCAAAGCCATGAAGCCTACAAAGCCTCATTCCTATAGAATTTTTACATTGAAAATCATATCAATAAATCTACTTGATATCTGAAATAAAAGGTATTTTAAAAAATATTTTATTCTACTTTACAATACTGTGTTGGTTTTGCCATACATTGACATGAATCAGCCACAGGTGTACACTTCCTCCCAATGCTGAAGGCCCCTCGAACCTCCCACCCCACACCATCTCCCCGGATCATCCCGTGCACCAGCCCCAAGCATCCTGTATCCTGTATTGAACATAGACTGGCGCCTCATTTCTTATATGATAGTATACACGTTTCAGTGCCATTCTCCCAAATCATCCCACCCTCTCCCTCTCCCTCAGAGGCCAAAAGTCCATTCTATACCTCTATGTCTCTATGTTGTCTCACCTATGGGGTCATCATTACTATCTTTCTAAATTCCATACATATGTGTCAGTATACTGTATTGGTGTTTTTCTTTCTGGCTTAATTCACTCTGTATGATCAGATCCAGTTTCATCCATCTCATTAGAACTGAGTCAAACATTCTTTATAAGGGCTGAGTAATCTTCCATTGTGTATATGTACCACAGTTTTCTTATCCATTCATCTGCTGATGGAAAAGGTATTTATTGCCCTTCTATACACACATTCTTAATATCCATTACTGTTACCCAAGCAAACTTGTGTCTACTCGCTGCTGTGCAGTAAAATCAATAAACTGACTGTGGGTTTCTGTGAAAGTTCGTGCTTATTATAGGACCAGGCAAGGTATCCTAGCAGTCTTTGGTGCTTCAAAGACCCAAATCCACAAATAGTATCAGGGGAAGGATTTTAATGACTGATCACAAACCATTGTTTTAGGGCATTCGACTAATAGCCTATTACTGAGGATATTAGGAGTCCACATCATCGACAGTCTGGTTCTAACTACTCTGTGGTCTATGTGCATGCATTTCAGCCTGGTTGGGGCTTTAGTATCTCTAAAACTGTTCACAGGATATTGCTCAGAATGTCATCGATGGCCCTTAAGGAGGAACTAAAGACCTTTGACTTTGCTTAATGGACAAATCATTACTATTCTCTATCACTTGATTATTTCCCTTTGTTTCTGGTTTT
>SJYW01048970.1:0-30183 GCA_006410735.1 Raphicerus campestris | reverse complement strand
CAACCATCTCATCCTCTGTTGTCCCCTTCTCCTCCTGCCTTCAATCTTTCCCAGCATCAGAGTCTTTTCCAATGAGTCAATTCTTCGCATCTGGTATTGGAGTTTCAGCTTCAGAATCAGTCTTCCAATGAATATTCAGGACTGATTTCCTTTAGAATGGACTGGTTGGATCTCCATGTAGTCCAGTGAACTCTCAAGTGTTTTCTCCAACACCACAATTCAAAAGCATCAATTGTTTGGCACTCAACTTTCTATATACTCCAACTCTCATGTCCATACATGACTACTGGAAAAAAGACAGACTTTTGTTGGCAAAGTAATGCCTCTGCTTCTTAATATACTGTCTAGGTTGGTCATAACTTTTCTTCCAAGGAACAAATGTCTTTTAATTTCAGGGCTGCAGTCAGCATCTCTTTCCACTGTTTCCCCAGCTATTTGCCATGAAGTGATGTCACCAGATGCCATTATCTTAGTTTTCTGAATGTTGAGTTTTAAGCCAACTTTTTCACTCTCCTCTTTCATTTTCATCAAGAGGCTCTTCCAGTCTTCAGGCCCTAAACTAGTTCACCTTCCTCTTGCCAACTATAAATGGTCTCCTTTAGTGGTCTCTTCTTATTTCCAGAACAAACAAAGGAGTGGGCACAAAGAGATCAAGACCATCTTGTCTGAAACAGAAGCCCAAGGTGTGTTTTATAACCTAGGGAAGAGATTTTGTGGAGGGAAGTTGAGGAAGAAAGTGGAAAGGAGTCCACAGCAGGCTGGAGATGAAAGTCATGGAGTCCCTTTCCTTAGAAGTCATGGGAAGCTGAGAAAGTATTTATTCTAGGTGACATGTATATTCAGCTCTGACTGAGTATACTTTTGCTTTCAGCATATTGTAAGTCTTCTATATTTTTTCATTAATTTTCCTTGCAAGTGGATATGTATAATGATATCCACACAACATTATATTTATTCTTCTAGGCCATTGTTCCACCTTTGAGTTGAGATTTAAATCTTTGTAAAAAAGAAATCTATTGTAGAGTTTGGATTATGTAGCAGTAGATGAATTGATGGAATAGTAAAAGGACTAATGATGATTACTTAACTGAGCTTACAAAATTTTATATATGCATATGAAAATTTATTCACATATAATTTTATTCTTGGCCCCTTGTGTTATTCTGAGAGCTTTGATTGAAGTTATATGTAAAAGAAATTTCTTTATTATGATAGTTAAATAACTGTGGGATAATTATGTGTATACATTCAGAATCCATTCAGCCAGTGGCCATAAAAATTCCCCTGGGGAAGAAAATATTAGCCTTTNGATTGAAGTTATATGTAAAAGAAATTTCTTTATTATGATAGTTAAATAACTGTGGGATAATTATGTGTATACATTCAGAATCCATTCAGCCAGTGGCCATAAAAATTCCCCTGGGGAAGAAAATATTAGCCTTTGGAAGATCCCCTAGAGAAGGAAATGGTAACCCACTCCAGTATTCTTGCCTGGAAAATCCCATGGACAGAGAAGCCTGGTAAGCTACAGTCCATGGGGTTGCAAAGAGTCAGACATGACTGAGCGACTTCATGTATATATATATTTCTATTTTTTAATTTATTTATTTATTTTAATTGGAGGCTAATTACTTTACAATATTGGGGGTTTTTTTGCCATACATTGACATGAATCAGCCATGGATGTACGTGTATCCCCCACCCTGAAACCTCCTCCAAACTCCCTCCCCATCCCATCCCTCAGGATTGTCCCCATGCACTGGCTTTGAATGCCCTGTTTCATTCATCGAACTTGAACTGGTGATCTGTTTCACATAAGGTAATATACATGTTTCAATGCTATTCTCTCAAATCATCCCACCCTCACCTTCTCCCAAAAAGTTCAAAAGTCTGTTCTTTCTATCTGTGTCTCTTGCTCTCTCTCATATAGTGTCATCATTACCATCTTTCTAAATTCCATATATATACATTAATATACTGTATTGGTGGGTTTTTTTTTTCCTGAATTACCTCATTCTGTATAATATGCTCCAGTTTCATCCACCTCATTAGAACTAATTCAAATGAGTTTTTTTAACAGCTGAGTAATATTCCATTGTGTATGTGTATCACAGCTTTCTTAGCCATTAATCTCCCAATGGACATCTAGGTTGCTTTAATGTCCTAGCTATTGTAAACAATGCTGCAATGACCATTTGGGTAATGTGTTTTTTTTGCAATTCTGGTTTCCTCGGTGTGTATGCCCAGCAGTGGGATTACTGGGTTGTATAGCAGTTTTGTTTCCAGTTTTTTAAGAAATCTCCACACTGTTCTCCATAGTGGCTGGAATAGTTGGCATTCCCACCAATAGTGTAAGAAAGTTCCCTTTTCTCTGCACTCTCTGCAGCATTTATTGTTTGTAGACTTTTTGATAGCGGCCATTCTGACCGGCATGAGATGGTACTTCATTATGGTTTTGATTTTCATTTCTCTGATAATGAGTGATGTTAAGCTTCTTTTTATGTGTTTGTTAGCCATCTGTATGTCTTCTTTGTAGAAATGTCTATTTAGTTCTTTGGCCCGTTTTGTGATTATGTCATATATTTTTCTGATACTGAGCTGCATGAGCTGCTTATGTATTTTTGAGATTAATTCTTTGTCAGTTGCTTTGTTTGCTATTATTTTCTCTCATTCTGAAAGCTGTCTTTTTACCTTTCTTATAGTTTCCTTTGTTGTGCAAAAGCTTTTAAGTTAATTCGAGTGGACGGCCGCAAGATGGCAGAGGAATAGGATGCGGAGACCACTTTCTCTCCCACAAATTCATCAAAAGATCATCTGAATGCTGAGCAACTTCCACAAAACAATTTTTGAACACTGGCAGAATACCAGGCACCCAGAAAGGCAACTCATTCTCTTCAAAAGGAGATAGGACAAAATATAAAAAACAAAAAAGAGAGACAAAAGAGTTAGGGATGGAGACCCAACCAGGGGAGGGAGTAGTGAAAGAGGAGAAGTTTTCAAACAGGAAACGCTGTCACCAGTGGATCTGTGGGAAGTTTTGGAATCTCAGAGGGCAACATAACTGGGAGAAACACACACACAGAATACACACCTAATGGCAACCCCCAGCAGAGAAGTTGCCCATATGCTCAGCTCTGCTACCAGCAAGAGGAGGCAGGACAGGGAGGTGCAGGTTGCATGGTTAGGATAAGCACTGGGCCTGAATGCCCTGAAGACAATCTGAAGGAGCTAACGTGAGATAGCAAACCAAACTGTGGGATAGCCAGAGAGAAAAAAAGAGAACTTTTTCCTGCAAAAGGCTCTAACCTAACTCATAGCCTGGCTGGCTCACAGAACAAAGGATTGAGAGACTACCAGAGGAGAGCTGGCTTGCTGTGGACCAGCCCCTCCTCCCCCACCCCACCCCAATCCTGCCACCTGAAGTAGAGAGGCAGGTATGTGACAGCCAGAGCCAGAAGACAAGGGGCAGCCTCAGCCCCAGGAACAGCATCCTCCAGCAAACTGTGAGCAGGCTCCCATTTGCTAACCATGTCTCCCTGGGACCCTGGATGGTTGACATCTGCCAGGATGGCTGTAGCCTGAGATCAGTTCCCCAGCAGAGACACACGGCACACCTAAGACAGTGCTCCAGTGGCACACTCAGCACACAACTCTAGCTGCACACTCAGGACACCAAGCAGCTGGGACTGGGGAGGTGATTAAAACACACAGTGCACCTGGGACAGTGTGCTCGCCAAGCACCTGGTCACCTGAGCTGCTAGGACCTAGGAAGGGCAAAAAAAGCAGGGCCCACTTTGGACAGTACCCTTGAAGAGGAACCTGGAGCCTGAGCAGTGTAGACAGAGAAAGCACATGCCACCATGAGCTGGGACAAACCCAGTGTGGTCCACACACTGAGCACTCTCCACACACACAAGTTATATTTGTTTGCAGTGTTCCTCCCTCCCTACAATACAACTGAACAAGTAAGCCAAAATAAGTGATCACCTTGTCCTGCTTGAGTCAGGGCAGAAATTAGACACAGAAGAGACTTGCAAACAGAGGAAGCCAAAATAAAGAAAGAAGAGGGAAATGCTCTGGAAGTGACAGGTACAACAGATTAAAACCCTGTAGTTAACATTGACTAAGCATTGGAAGGGGCCTATAGACCTTGAGAAGAAGTACAAGCTGGAACAAAGAACAATCTGAAATTGAACTGACCCCACACTGCCCACAACATCTCCAGAGAAATTCTTAGATACATTTTTACTATTATCATTTTTTAATTTTTAAACTCTTTATTACTCCTTTAATTTTCATTTTTAAAACCTACTATTGCCTTGCCAAAAAAGACCCTATTTTTAAAGCAAATTTCACATATAATTTTTTTTATAATTTTTGTGATTCGTTTTGCTTTGTACTTTTAATATTGTATTTTTTTAGAGTTTAACATCTACTCTAGATTTTTAATCTTTGCTTTTTGGCTTTTGTTATCAATCTTATACCTTTAAGAATCTAATCTTCAGTATCCATTTTCATGTAGGTGTGTAATTACTAACTTCATTGCTTTCTCTTTTGACTCGCCTTTTTCTCTCTCAGGCAGACTCTATCTCCTCCCTCCCCCTTTTCTTCTCTACTTGACTCTGTGAATCTCTCTGCACGTTCCAGGCTGTGGAGAACACTTAGGGAACTGATTACTGGCTAGATTGGTCTCTCTCTTTTTTACTCCCTGTCTTCTCTTCCTGGTCACCTCTATCTCCCTCCTCCCTCTTCTCTTCTCTGTGTAAATCTATGAACCTCTCTGGGTGTCCCTTACTGTGGAGAATCTTTTCACCATTAACCTATATGTTTTATCATCTGTGCTGTATGGTTGGAGAAGCCTTGAGACTACTCTAAGAATAAGATTGAAAGCCAGAGGCAGGAGGCTTAAATCCAAAACTTGAGACACAAGAAAAATCCTGTTCCAGGGAACACTATTTGAAAAGAGCTCATCCAAAAGTCTCCAAACCTACACTAAAACCAAGCTCCACCAAAAAGCCAACAAGTTGCAAAGCAAGACACACCATGTTAATTCTCCAGCAATGCAGGAACACAGCCCTGAGCATTAAAATACAGGCTGCCCAAAGTCATGCCACATCCATAGACATCCCAAAACCACTACTGGACACTTCATTGCACTCCAGAGAGAAGAGATCCAGCTCTACCCACCAGAACACAGATGCAAGGAAACCTGAAAACTACTAGTCCAACCCCACCCGCAGGGAGCAACCTCTACCATAAAGAGGAACTACAAACTTCCAGCCTACAGAAAGGCCACCCCAAACACAGTGATCTAAACAAAAAGAAAAGGTAGAGAAATATTTAGCAGGTAAAGGAACATGATAAATGCCCACCAAACCAAAGAAAAGAATTCAGAATAATGATAGTAAAGATGATCCAAAATCCTGAAAACAAACTGGAGTTATAGATAAATAGACTAGAGAAAACAATTGAGAATATGCAAGAAATGTTTAACAAGGACCTAGAAGAAATAAAAAAGAGTCAGTCAATAATGAATAATGCAATAAATGAGATCAAAAGCACTCTGGAGGGAACCGACAGTAGAATGATGGAGGCAGAAGATAGGATAAGTGAGGTGGAAGATAGAAAGGTGGAAATAAATGAAGAGAGGAAAAAAGGAAAAAGAATTTAAAGAACTGAGGACAACCTCAGAGACATCTGGAACGATGTTAAATGTCCCAACATTTGAATCATAGGAGTCCCAGAAGAAATAAACAAAAAGAAAGGGCATGAAAAAATACTTGAGGAATTAGTAGTTGAAAACTTCCCTAAAATGGGAAAGGAAATAGCCACCCAAGTCCAAGAAACCCAAAGAGTCCCAAACAAATTAAACCCAAGGCAAAACACTCCAAGACACATAGTAATCAAACTAACGAAGATCAAACACAGAAAGAAAATATTGAAAGTAACAAGGGAAAAGCAACAAATAACAAACAAAGGAATCCCCATAAGGATAACTGCTGATCTTTCAATAGAAACTCTTCAGGCCAGAAGCGAATTGCATTGCATACTTAAAGTGGTGAAAGAGGAAAACATACAACCCAGATTACTATACACAGCAAGGATCTCATTCAAATATGAAGGAGAAATCAAAAGCTTTACAGACAAGCAAAAGCTGAGAAAATTCAGCAACACAAAACCAGCTATTNCTGGTCACCTGAGCTGCTAGGACCTAGGAAGGGCAAAAAAAGCAGGGCCCACTTTGGACAGTACCCTTGAAGAGGAACCTGGAGCCTGAGCAGTGTAGACAGAGAAAGCACATGCCACCATGAGCTGGGACAAACCCAGTGTGGTCCACACACTGAGCACTCTCCACACACACAAGTTATATTTGTTTGCAGTGTTCCTCCCTCCCTACAATACAACTGAACAAGTAAGCCAAAATAAGTGATCACCTTGTCCTGCTTGAGTCAGGGCAGAAATTAGACACAGAAGAGACTTGCAAACAGAGGAAGCCAAAATAAAGAAAGAAGAGGGAAATGCTCTGGAAGTGACAGGTACAACAGATTAAAACCCTGTAGTTAACATTGACTAAGCATTGGAAGGGGCCTATAGACCTTGAGAAGAAGTACAAGCTGGAACAAAGAACAATCTGAAATTGAACTGACCCCACACTGCCCACAACATCTCCAGAGAAATTCTTAGATACATTTTTACTATTATCATTTTTTAATTTTTAAACTCTTTATTACTCCTTTAATTTTCATTTTTAAAACCTACTATTGCCTTGCCAAAAAAGACCCTATTTTTAAAGCAAATTTCACATATAATTTTTTTTATAATTTTTGTGATTCGTTTTGCTTTGTACTTTTAATATTGTATTTTTTTAGAGTTTAACATCTACTCTAGATTTTTAATCTTTGCTTTTTGGCTTTTGTTATCAATCTTATACCTTTAAGAATCTAATCTTCAGTATCCATTTTCATGTAGGTGTGTAATTACTAACTTCATTGCTTTCTCTTTTGACTCGCCTTTTTCTCTCTCAGGCAGACTCTATCTCCTCCCTCCCCCTTTTCTTCTCTACTTGACTCTGTGAATCTCTCTGCACGTTCCAGGCTGTGGAGAACACTTAGGGAACTGATTACTGGCTAGATTGGTCTCTCTCTTTTTTACTCCCTGACTTCTCTTCCTGGTCACCTCTATCTCCCTCCTCCCTCTTCTCTTCTCTGTGTAAATCTATGAACCTCTCTGGGTGTCCCTTACTGTGGAGAATCTTTTCACCATTAACCTATATGTTTTATCATCTGTGCTGTATGGTTGGAGAAGCCTTGAGACTACTCTAAGAATAAGATTGAAAGCCAGAGGCAGGAGGCTTAAATCCAAAACTTGAGACACAAGAAAAATCCTGTTCCAGGGAACACTATTTGAAAAGAGCTCATCCAAAAGTCTCCAAATCTACACTAAAACCAAGCTCCACCAAAAAGCCAACAAGTTGCAAAGCAAGACACACCATGTTAATTCTCCAGCAATGCAGGAACACAGCCCTGAGCATTAAAATACAGGCTGCCCAAAGTCATGCCACATCCATAGACATCCCAAAACCACTACTGGACACTTCATTGCACTCCAGAGAGAAGAGATCCAGCTCTACCCACCAGAACACAGATGCAAGGAAACCTGAAAACTACTAGTCCAACCCCACCCGCAGGGAGCAACCTCTACCATAAAGAGGAACTACAAACTTCCAGCCTACAGAAAGGCCACCCCAAACACAGTGATCTAAACAAAAAGAAAAGGTAGAGAAATATTTAGCAGGTAAAGGAACATGATAAATGCCCACCAAACCAAAGAAAAGAATTCAGAATAATGATAGTAAAGATGATCCAAAATCCTGAAAACAAACTGGAGTTATAGATAAATAGACTAGAGAAAACAATTGAGAATATGCAAGAAATGTTTAACAAGGACCTAGAAGAAATAAAAAAGAGTCAGTCAATAATGAATAATGCAATAAATGAGATCAAAAGCACTCTGGAGGGAACCGACAGTAGAATGATGGAGGCAGAAGATAGGATAAGTGAGGTGGAAGATAGAAAGGTGGAAATAAATGAAGAGAGGAAAAAAGGAAAAAGAATTTAAAGAACTGAGGACAACCTCAGAGACATCTGGAACGATGTTAAATGTCCCAACATTTGAATCATAGGAGTCCCAGAAGAAATAAACAAAAAGAAAGGGCATGAAAAAATACTTGAGGAATTAGTAGTTGAAAACTTCCCTAAAATGGGAAAGGAAATAGCCACCCAAGTCCAAGAAACCCAAAGAGTCCCAAACAAATTAAACCCAAGGCAAAACACTCCAAGACACATAGTAATCAAACTAACGAAGATCAAACACAGAAAGAAAATATTGAAAGTAACAAGGGAAAAGCAACAAATAACAAACAAAGGAATCCCCATAAGGATAACTGCTGATCTTTCAATAGAAACTCTTCAGGCCAGAAGCGAATTGCATTGCATACTTAAAGTGGTGAAAGAGGAAAACATACAACCCAGATTACTATACACAGCAAGGATCTCATTCAAATATGAAGGAGAAATCAAAAGCTTTACAGACAAGCAAAAGCTGAGAAAATTCAGCAACACAAAACCAGCTATTCAACAAATGCTAAAGGATCTTCTCTAGACAGGAAACACAGAAAGGGTGTATAAACTTGAACCCAAAACAACAAAGTAAATGGCAACAAGATCATACTTATCAATAATTACCTTAAATGTAAATGGGTTGAATGCCCCAACCAAAAGACAAAGACTCACTGAATGGATAAAAAAACAAGACCCCTATATATGCTGTTTATAAGAGATCCACCTTAAAACAAGGGACACATACACTGAAAGTGAAGAGCTGGAAAAAGATATTCCGTGCAAATGGAGACTAAAAGAAAGAAGGACTAGCAATACTCATATCAGATAAAACAGACTTTGAAATAAAGACCATGAAAAGAGACAAAGAAGCACAGTACATAATGATCAAAGGATCAGCCCAAGAAGAAGATATAACCATTATAAATAGATATGCACCCAACATAGGAGCACCACAACATGTAAAGCAAATGCTAACAAGTATGAAAGGGGAAATTAACAGCCACACAATAATAGTGGGAGACTTTAATACCCCACTCACACCTATGGATAGATCAACCAAACACAAAATTAGCAAGGAAACAAAAACTTTAAATGATACAATAGACCAGGTAGACCTAATTGATACCAGTAGGACATTTCACCCAAAAACAATAAATTTCATCAATTTCTCAAGTGCACATGGAGCATTCTCCAGGATAGATCACATCCTGGGCCATAAATATAGCCTTTGTAAATTCAAAAAAATTGAAATCATTTCAAGCATCTTTTCTGATCACATTGCAGTAAGATTAGATATCATTAAAAAATGAAAGTGAAGTCACTCAGTTGTTCCCAACTCTTTGCAAGCCCATGGACTGTTGCCTACCAGGCTTCTCCATCCATGGGGTTTTCCAGGCAAGAATACCGGAGTGTGTTGTCATGGGGAAAAAAATCTATTAAAAATACAAACCCATGGAGGTTAAAAAACATGCTTCTGAATAACCAGCAAATCACAGAAGAAATCAAAATATACATAGAACAAATGAAAATGAAAACATACAACCCAAAACCTATGTGGAATGCAGTAAAAGCAGTGCTAAGGGGAAGGTTCATAGCAATACAAGCTTACCACAAGAAACAGAGAAAAATAAAATAAATGACCTAACTTTATACCTAAAGTAACTAGAAAAAGAAGAAATGAAGAACCCCAAAGCTAATAGAAGGAAAGAAATCATAAAAATTAGGGCAGAAATAAATGAAAAAGAAACAAAGGAGTCTATAGTAAAAATTGACAAAACTAACAGCTGGTTCTTTGAGAAGATAAATAAAATAGACAACCACTAGCCAGACTCACCTAGAAAAAAAAGGGGGGATAAGGATCAAATCAACAAAACTAGAAATGAAAATGGAGAAATCACAACAGACAACACAGAAATACAAAGGATCATAAGAGAATACTATCAGTAACTATATAACAATATAATGGCCAACTTGGAAGAAATGGAAGAATTCTTTGAAAAGTATAACCTTTCAAAACTGAACCAGGAAGAAACAGAAAATCTTAACAGACTCATCACAAGTGCAGAAATTGAAACTGCCATAAAAAATCTTCCAACAAAGAAAAGCCCAGGACCAGATGGCTTCACAGGTGAATTCTAACAAAAATTTAGAGAAGAGCTAACACCAATCCTACTCAAACTCTTCCAGAAAATAGCAGAGGAAGGTAAACTGCCAAACTCATTCTATGAGGTCTCCATCAAAAGCAAACAAAGATTCCAAAATAAAAGAAAACTACAGGTCAATATCACTGATGAACATAGATGCAAAAATCCTCAACAAAATTCTAGCAAACAGAATCCAACAACATATCAAAATTATCATACATCATGAACAAGTGGGCCTTATCCCAGGGCTGCAAGGATTCAATATTTGCAAATTAATCAATATGATATACCACATTAACAAATTGAAAGATAAAAACCATATGATTATCTTAAGAGATGCAGAGAAAGCCTTTGACAAAATTCAACATCCTTTTATGATAAAATTCCTCCAGAAAGCAGGCATAGAAGGAATATACCTCAACATAATAAAAGCCATATATGATAAAACAATAGCAAATATTATCCTCAACAGTAAAAAATGAAAGCATTTCCCCTAACGTCAGCAACAAGATAAGGGTGTCCACTCTCACCACTACTATTCAACATAGTTTTGTTAGTTTTAGCCACAGCAATCAGAGAAGAAAAAGAAATAAAAGGACTCCAGATTGGAAAAGAAGTAAAACTCTCACAGTTTGCATGATATGATCCTCTACATAGAAAATCCTAAAGACACCACTAGAAAACTACTAGAGCTAATCAATGAATATAGTAAATTTACAGGTATAAAATTAACACACATAAATATCTTGCAATCCTATACACTAACAATGAAAAAAACAGAAAAAGAAATTAAGGAGACAATTCCATTCACCATTGCAATGAAAAGAATAAAATACTTAGGAATAAATCTACCTAAAGAAACCAAGACCTATATATAGAACTATAGAACACTGATGAAAGAAATCAAAGATGACACAAATAAATGGAGAAATAGACCATGTTTATGGATCAGAAGAAACAATATAGTGAAAGTGAGTATACTACCCAAAGCAATCTATAGATTCAATGCAATCCCTATCAAGGTGTCAACAGTAATTTTCATAGAACTAAAACAAATAATTTCACAATTTGTATGGAAATACAACAAACCTTGAATAGCCAAAGCAATCTTGAGAAAGAAAAATGGAGTGGGAGGATCAACTGCCTGACTTCAGATTATACTACAAAAATACAGTCTTCAAGACAGTATGGTACTGGCACAAAGACAGAAATATAGATCAATGGAACAAAATGGAAAGCCCAGAGTTAAATCCATGCACCTATGGACACTTATCTTTGACAAAGGAGGCAAGAATATACAATAGAGAAAAGACAATCTCTTTTAAAAATGGTGCTGGGAAAACTGGTCAACCACCTGTAAAAGAATGAAACTAGAACACTTTCTAACACCATACACAAAGATAAACTCAAAATAGATTAAAGATCTAAATGTAAGACCAGAAACTATAAAACTCCTAGAGGAAAACATAGGCAAAACACTCTCCTATGTAAATCACAGCAGGATCCTCTATGACTGACCTCCCAGAGTATTGGATATAAAAGCAAAAATAAACAAATGGGACCTAATTAAACTTTAAAACTTTTGCACAGTAAAGGAAACTATAAGCAAAGTGAAAGGAAAGCCTTCAGAATGGGAGAAAATAATAGTAAACAAAGCAACTGACAAAGAATTAATCTCAAAAATACACAAGCAGCTCATGCAGCTCAATACCAGAAAAATTAACGGCCCAATCAAAAAATGGGCCAAAGAACTAAATAGACATTTCTCCAAAAAACATGGCTAACAAAGACATGAAAAGATGCTCAACATCACTCATTATCAGAGAAATACAAACCAAAACCACAATGAGGTACCATCTCATGCTGGTTAGAATGGCTGCTATCAAAAAGTCTACAAACAATAAATGTTGGAAAGGGTGCAGAGAAAAGACAACCTTCTTACACTGCTGGTGGGAATGCAAAATTTACAGCCACTAAGGAGAACGGTATGGAGACCCCTTTAAAAACTGGAAATAGAGATGCCATATAACCCAGCAGAGGATGTGATGGTTGGATGGCATCTGACTCAGTGGACATGAGTTTGAGTAATCTCTGGAAGTTGGTGATGGACAAGGAGGCCTGGCATGCTGCAGTCCATGGGGTCGCAAAGAGTCAGACAGGACTGAGCAACTGAACTGAACTGACAACCCAGCAAATCCCACTGCTGGGCATACACAGTGAGGAAACCAGAATTGAAAGAGACATGTGTTCCCCAATGTTCATCACACCACTGTTTACAATAGCTAGGACATGGAAGCAACCTAGATGTCCATTGGGAGATGAATGGATAAGAAAGCTGCGGTACATATGCACAATGTAATATTACTCAGCTATTAAAAAGAAAACATTTGAATCAGTCCTAATGTGATGGATAAAACTGGAGCGTACTATACAGAGTGAAGTAAGTCAGAAAGAAAAACACCAATACAGTCTACTAACACATATATATGGAATTTAGAAAGATGGTAATGATGACCCTATAAGTCAGACAGCAAAAGAGATACAGATAGTAAGAACAGACTTTTGAACTCTGTGGGAGAAGGCGAGAGTGGAATGATTTAGGAGAATAGCATTGAAACATGTATGTTACCATGTGTGAAATAGATCACCAGTCCAAATTCAATGCATGAACCAGGACACACAAAGCCGGTGTACTGGGACAACCCTGAGGGATGTGATGAGGAGGGAGTTGGGAGAGGGTTTCAGGGTGGGGGACACATGTACATCTATGGCTGATTCATTTCAATGTATGGCAAAAACCACTACAGTATTGTAAAGCAATTAGCTTCCAATTAATATAAGCAAATTAATTTTTTAAATAGACATATTTTAGCCTTCAATTAATATTAGTAAATTAATTTTTAAAATAGACATATCTAAGTCCTCAATTTCCCTTAGAAAAACATTTCTTACAGTGAGGTATAAGAATTTGCCTTTGTAAGAAAAACAAAATTAGATACATAATTACTTTCTTTGATACAAATGTAATATTCAGAATATTACCACATGGATTTGAATATACCTATAGGAAGACCACATCTTGCAAATATATTTTTGGGTTGCTTAAATGTGGCCAAACAAGAATGGAAGATAGCGCTCACTCATTTGTTGGCATGTACTACACTAAAACTGGATTTCCCAGGGGGCTAGTTGGTAAAGAATCTGCCTGCCAATGAAGGAGATGCAGCTTCAGACCCTAGGGTGGTAAGATCCCCTGGAGAAGGAAATGGGCAACCCACTCCAGTATTCTTGCCTGGGAAATCCCATGGACATAGAAGCCTGGTGGGTTACAGTCCATTGGGTCCGAAGAGTCAAACATGATTGAAGAAAACAGAGCACACAACAGCTTGTTTTAAACCTGCCTTTTCTTAATCTTGATACTCTTAGGTTCGCTTGCAGAGAAAGCAACAGAAACTTTTGAGAGAAGAAATGTCTCAGAGCATAATAGTTTGCTGCAGAAGTTATCAGATCCTGAACTATGCAAACAAACATTCTGATTATCCCAGAGGATGCTACGGTTAGCAGTAGAATCCTCCTTAACCAAAGGATTGCACCAGTAGGGTTTTTTTTGTTGTTGTTGTTGTTGTTAAATGAAAAAGTCCTTTGGATATATTTATTTTCTGATGTGTCGCTTCTATGTGGCCATGGCCTCTGTTGGTTATGCCCATTTAGTAGTTTCCAACCCCCTCCTCTTTCTTTTTGTTCAAAAGTCAAAATTATCACATATCATCTATAATTACTATATTCAATTTTATAAAATAAAATAGTACATAAACCCTGGGGAAAAAATGAGTACAGATGCTAATCTTTAATTTTTTTCTGTTTATATGTCATAGATCATTTTTAATTGGATAGTGATGTTTTTAGATTCAAGGGTCTTACCAATATTTTTCATTTTTGTTTTTATTGAAATTGCTCCCATCACACTCACATGTCATTCTTTTCAGTTCAGTCATTCAGTCATGTTTTTCTCTTTGCAAATCCATGAACTGCATCATGACAATCTTCCTTGTCCATCACCAACTTCCCTGTACATCTCCAACACTGTAACCAGCTCAGTCGTGCCTGACTCTTTGTGACCCCATGGACTATATAATCCATGGAATTCTCCAGGCCAGAATACTCGAGTGGGTAGCCTTTGCCTTCTCCAGGGGATCTTCCCAACCCAGTAATCACACCCAGATCTCCCACATTGCAGGCAGATTCTTTACCACCTGAGCCATAAGGGAAGCCCAATAACACTGGAGTGAAGGGAGCCTATCCCTTCTCCAGTGGATCTTCCTGACCCAGGTATCAAACTGAGGTCTTCTGCAATGCAAGCAGATTGTTAGTATCCACATGTTATTAGGATCATTACATTACATAATTATAATAGCAAGCACCATGGGCATGGGCATTAACAGGTAGGAAGACCAACAAAACCGTCTCTGCTGCGTGTTAACTCACTTGGAGGGAGCTGCAAGGGGCCAGTTGCAGAGGGCCCCCAGCCCTGGAGTCACTATTCAGCCAGGTGTTGGCACTGATATTTATGTTTTAGAGGAGAAAAAGGCATTCCTACAGGAGTTAACTAACTGAGAATAATTTGTGTAAAAGTTCATATGTGCCAGTGTTCCATGAAAGACATTGCAGAAGACCTTGATTTGAAAGATCACAGAGCTCCCTTGTGGCTCAGTGGTAAAGAATCTGCCGCTGATGCAGGAGACACAAGTTTGATCCCTGGTCTGGGAAGATCCCACATGGCAAGGAACAACTGTAAGCCCTTGTGCCACAACAGTTGAGCCTGTGTTCTAGAGCCCTGGAACTGCAACTACTGAAGCCCATGAGCCTAGAACCTGTGCTCCACAACAAGAGAAACCACTTCCATGAGAAGCCTGCACACTGCAACCAAGAGTAGCCCCTACTCATCACAACTACAGAGAAGCCCAAGCAGCAACGAAGACATAGCACAGACAAAAACAAATCAATAATGTTCTAAAAAAGATCATAAAGTCTCTTTCAAATCTAAAATTATCTGTGATTGTTAATAATACATTCTATGAAGTTTTTTTTTTTTTCATTATATGTTTTGTTTTCTCAAGAAGACTACAGGGCCTTTTAAGGTAGAATATATGTGTTTCATTTCTTTGTATCCCATGGACTAAATATTGCAATGTTCTAACCAAAAAGGTGTTTGCAGCATACACTTAAACATTATTAATTACCTCCTGTGTTATAGCATGAGTATAGACAAAAATGTCTTTAATATAAGATGATCCCAGTCACAGTATTTTCTCACTGTTTAGTCATCTGAAGGCTGTTCTCAGTTATCCCAAACTGATGTTGCTTTTTATCAATTATCATGACGCGGAATGATTTGGGAAACTTCAAGGCACTTTCCCATTTATAATGAAATAAAAGCTAACTGTTAGGATTTGGTAAAAGTACTGCTTGTGGTATCATTGGAAGCACTGATCTGTCACCCAAAAGTGTTTAGGTAGAAATGAATGATTTCTTGATAAGCATCTGCCTGAGTTCAAAAGAAATTTGCAACACATGAGGCACTTACACAGCGATGGCAGAAAATATGCTACCTAATTAAAGCCTAAATAATAATCAAGAATCTAGTGGTGAATTTTCTTGCCACTCCTGCTCAAGAACTGTGGATCTTCTGTTTCAAATGGGGGTAGGAAACAATATAGAGTTGCCCCATATATGGTTCAGTTCAGTTCAGTCGCTCAGTCACGTCCAATTCTTTGTGACCCCATGAATCGCAGCATGCCAGGCCTCCCTGTTCATTACCATCTCTTGGAGTTCACTCAGACTCACGTCCATCGAGTCCATAATGCCATCCAGCCATCTCATCCTCGGTTGTCCCCTTCTCCTCCTGCCCCCAATCCCTCCCAGCATCAGAGTCTTTTCCAATGAGTCAACTCTTCTCATGAGGTGGCCAAAGTACTGGAGTTTCAGCTTTAGCGTCATTCCTTCCAAAGAAATCCCAGGGTTGATCTCCTTCAGAATGGACTGGCTGGATCTCCCTGTGGTAGCATGAAAAATTTTCATTTCCATATCTACAGGAAAGTATACTGAGAAAAACTGGTTAAGTGGCTATCATAAAAGACGATCAATGAATAACTTCATAGCTCCAGTTATCCTTTTCTTGATCAACTCACACACACCCTTTTTTCTGTCTCTACTGTCAGATTTCCTCAAAGGGCAGATTTGGCTCAAACACAATGTTGTCTATTACAGGGTGCACACATTCTATAATTCTTACAAATAATATCATTTGTCCACTGAACAAAGAGTGAAGTAAGTCAGAAAGAAAAACACCAATACAGTATACTAACACATATATATGGAATTTAGAAAGATGATAATGATAACCCTCTATGTGAGACAGCAAAAGAGACACAGATGTATAGAATGGACTTTTAGACTCTGTGGGAGAGGGAGAGGGTGGGATGATTTGGGAGAATGGCATTGAAACATGTATACTATCAGGTAAGAAAGGAAAAACCAGTCTATGTTCAGTACAGGATACAGGATGCTTGGAGCTGGTGCACGGGGATGATCCAGAGAGATGATATGGGGTGGGAGGTGGGAAGGGGGTTCAGGATTGGGAACTCATGTACACCCATGGCTGATTCATGTCAATGTATGGCAAAACCAATACAGTATTGTAAAGCAAAATAAAGTAAAAATAAAAATTAAAAAAAAAGAATATTAAGAAACCTGAAGCACTATAAATACAGTGGGTATTTGTTCCAGACAGTTGCATTCACAGTTTAGAAATTTCCCTAGTTTTTTTTTAATAGTTATACTTTTTAAGAAACAAATTATGAAACATGCCAAGAGTCGCTGTAAAGAGCATTGCATGCAGCATTTGTATTTAATTGAAAATAAGTGAACTCTTGATTGCTTAGTAAAATTGTCAGTTCCAGTGGCTTTTCCCCCTGAAGAATATTCCTCCTGGTACTAAAACTGCAAAAGATATAAATTAATGAAAGAAAAAAAAAGTCTTACACAGTTATTCTGTCTTAAAGAATTTCATTGAGTACCTCAATATGCCATTGCTGATAGTCAAAAACAAGTTCATCTTTCAGGTGAACTTTATAGAAAATCTTCTTCTGGCTTCATAATTCATTTAAAACACTGTAGTATTTCTCAAATGTCTAGTTTTACAGTCAGTATCTAAAAAAATTCTTTCTTAAGAGTTAGTGAGAGATTGAAGAAACCTCTGAACTCACTTATGTTTGTAAATGCAATCATAACTGGTCAGTTTAATAAGCAAAGAGAAGTGGCCTGGGGCTGAATACTCACTATCAAACAACAAACCTTTAAAGATTGTCACTGTTACCCTTACACAATAAACACCACACACTGTGCATTATGGGTGCCTAAATTAATTTGGAAATAATAAGTGTCCATGCAAAGTTACAAAATGGATGCAGGTAACAAGAAAAATAAATTCCACCAATATGCCAGTTGTGTTGGAAAGAAGATCTCCACAGCTGCTGTTTTTCAAACTTTCAGCAATAAGAAAGCAAGGTTCACGGGATTACAAAAGGTCTTGCTGTCCCCCAATCTCCCTCAGAGTAAAACTGGCACCAAATAGAAGCAGGTAAGCACCAGGCAACACATACCAAAAGTCAATGACTCCTGAAATTTTAAAGCAAACTTAAATACCTACTCACCCACAATAAGCCAATCATAGATCTTTGTTTCTGGGTCTTCAGTAAACTCTCATCTCATTAGAGATGCCTGAAAAAAGTCTGGAAGGAGAAATGAAGGGATGTGTGTACATCCCTCATCATCTTTGGTTTCAGGCAATTTGTAATCTTTGCAAATTGCTAACAATTCAAAAGGTATTTACAAATATCAACAGAAATAACCTAAACAAAACCAGAGCCAAGGTTTGCATTTCTATTACTCACCACTGTTTGGACTGGAAATTATTAAACTTCATAGATTAAATAATCACTGACCATCAGAAACTAGATTCACCTTCCACATGCGAAAAGCTTGCCAACAAATGAATTTCTCTCCTTACTGACAAAAACAGATACAGCTATATGGCAGCAACTTACCTCTATCCTCTTGGCATTGCATATGTAATCTCCAAGTAATATGATTTAAAAGACACCTCTCAGGGAAAACTTAAGGAAGATTATAAGATGATAAAAAGAAAACTTTACATTTTAGCACTAAATTCAAGATCAAAATTGAATTAGTTTATGATAGATTTCACAAGAATGTTCTAGATTATATAAATTTTCAAAACATGCAGATACATCACTAAGCAGTCACCTATAATTTTCAAACTACTATTTTAAAGTATATGTTCTATTATCAAAAGGAATTTGGAGCCTTCTATTATCTAAAACTGAATCCAAAATACTATTCCTAGGGCAGAAAACAGGAAAAAGCAAGAAGGAACCTTTTGAGTCACACCAGCCCTTCCCCAAGGTAGCAGTAAAATGGAGGGGAAGCTGGACTCTCTTGATGAACACACATAGGTTCTAATCCAGGTGTGGCCAGAGGTATAACTTGCATGACTCAGGGCAGGAGATTCAACCTCTCTGATTTTCTGTTTTTAAAAAATTCTTTTTGTATTTGACAACTGTTTACTGAATGATTCATCAGCACCAGATTCTTCATTACAGGATGAACGTATTTAGATAAACAGGTCAGGCGAGGCCACTGATTTCAGTAAGTTTATATTCTAGCAGAAAATACAGATATTTGAACATGAAACAGCAATCTGGAAAAAATGTTGAAACAGGAAGGACTGAAATTGTGAGAGCACAGAGAAGGGTAACTAGGTCAAAGGAACTTAGCTCCTACTCTAACAGTTAGGAATCACTGTCCAAGGAACTGATGCAGAAGCTAAAAATCTAAAAGATACATGGGAGGAAGCTGAGGAAATGATAGGAAGAAACATTCTATGCAAAAGAAAACAAGAGAGGGAAGACGATGGAGGATGATGGTGTTTTCAGGGAACAGGTGAGATCTGGTGTAGCTGGACTGGAGAGAGAAAAGAAAAGGCAGGCCAGGAGTGAAGCTGAAGCCCAGACAAGGGCAAGATCTAGGAGAGACCCAAGAAGAGTGAGAAAGAAAGTAGACTTTCTTCTAAAGACAAGAGTCAGCCATCCAAGTGTTTAAGGGGCAGAAACACAACTATAATTGCATTTTTAAAGCAAAGTCTAGCTGAAGAACAGAGCCAGTATTAGACAGAACTAAAGGGGAGCCCAGGGATATTAGGGGACTGGGGCTTTTCCAGGAGCTTGACAGAGCAGTTTGTGATAGAAGGTCTGGAAAGAAAAGGACAGCTCACTAAAAGATTTAGGAAAAATAATGGTTAAAATGTACATCAAAATCTACTGTGTAGGAAGTGTATGGAAAGCAAAAAAGAAAGTTCTCTGCCTCCAAAATAATGATATTTATTGCTGCCATGTATGGTTGTGACATACATTTATAAAAATATAAATGTGACAGTGCATACAACATTAGGTGTCTTATACTGCCTAGTACACAGTACAACAGAAAATTTAAAAAAAAAAAACAGTATTTACAGAGTGAAAAGAAATTTCTTGCTTCTCACAAGCAAGGGAGTTGAATTTTTTTTCTGGATTAAATCCCTTATCTTTGAGCTCTTTCACTGTGTGCAAACACTGTGGCCCATCAATGCAACTGGAAAAGAATGTGACAAGATATTTTGATGTGGAAAGAGCCTGTATGGACTCCTCCAGATTATGAATGCTCCAGCTTTACAACTTTGCAGCCAATAAAAAATTTATTTCAGAATATATCTGAATGAGTTTGGTGAGATTTATCACTTAAATTGATGAAGATGATAAAGACTATGAGTTTGTATTCTTTTCTAGGCAGTCTGTTTTTATTCATAAGGGTTGTGCCTTCTTGATAAACCCCACTGGGACTGAGTGAAGTCTTGAGACATTGCAAAGTTTGCATCTCCAGTGGCTAAGACAAAATTCTTTGTGGGGATGCTGCAGAATTGCAGCGGACCCATACACAAGGTATATACATAGATGGAGTTGACCACCCACTGACCTCCCTGAAGGGCAGGGTATAAGAAATCCATCCCAGGGCAGAGGAAGCCTGTCCTAGTTCTTTAATCATAGACATAAACCACCACTTCTACTGAGCAAGACTGTGGTCTTTCTGTAATAAACGTTAACACACATATATTTAGATGTTAAATCTTAACACTACAAGTCAAAATTTAGATAGAGAATAGGGTAGGTAGGGTAGCCTATATATTGGCTTCCCAGGAGGCACTGGTGGTAAAGAACCCACCTATCAGTGCAGGAGAGGTAAGAGACACTGGTTTGATCCCTGAGTAGGGAAGACCCCCTGGAGGAGGGCATGGCAACCCATTCCAGTATTCTTGTCTGGTGAATCCTCCTGGACAGAGGAGCCTGGTTGCTACAGTCCATAGGCTCTCAAAGAGTTGAATATGCCTGAAACAACTTAGCATGCCTGCATAGGGTGGATAGAGATACTGAAATTTTCTATTGCTCAGCGCACTGGTCACTTGAAGTCCGTCATCACTGTGATCTTTCCCTATTGCTCTTACGCAGGCACCAGCATTGATAAGAAAGAAGAATAAGGTAAAAGAGAAGCAGTGATAGCTCCACCCCCAGGGTGTGAGTAATCAGTAGCATCCTATTTATATGGTTGCCAGGTTTTCCTCCTTAGGCATTCGCCACTACAGATCTCCTCCATTCTGCCTTGCTGGGCCATCTCCTCATCAGCAGCTGTCCTCATCCTGGGATTTCTCTCCGATCCCCATGGCTCCAGCATCCAGCTACCGTGGACACCAGTGGATTTGCAACCTTGTTCAAGGTATGTAAGGCTATGGCATGGATTATCTGTGTGGTCCACTCCATCTGGACTGTCACACATCAGCTACTTCACTCTCCAAAGGCCTCAAATGCCTCCCTACTGCCAATTGCCCTGAATGCTGGGATCTCTCCCCTGCTTCAGCTCCCTGACCCTGTGGTGCAAATTGGTTCTGCTTGCTTTCCCTTCTCCTTCTTCGCTTCATCCTAGTGAGTTTTGCATGAATCTATGATTTCCTTTCCAGTGGTCAGAAACTCCTGAGACATCTCTAGAGGTACTTAAATGTGTGTTAATTTCTTTTTTTAACACCATCCTGTAGAGAAGGGGAACAGGAAGAAGCAAATGAAGAAATATATGGGAAACCTATTGGAAATGTGTTAATTTCTCATTTCCCCAGTATCCCTCAACTCCCCCATCCTGCAACACAAATTAGTGCAGCTCACATTTTTCTAGACTTTTCTCTAGGTGCAGAGAGTAGGGGACAGTCTCTAGGTGCAGCATACAGGGCTTCTCATTGTGGTGGCTTTTCTTGTTACAGAGAACGGGCTCTTAAGTACACAGGCTTCAGTAGTTGTGATATGTACTTGTAAGCTCAGTACTTGCAGTTCCTAGGCTCTAAAGCACAGGCTCAATAATTGTGGTGCATAGGACTAGTTGCTCTGTGACATGGGAGATCTCCCAGATCAAGAATTGAACTCATGCCTCCTACATTGGCAGGCTGATTATTTACCACTGAGCTTCCAGGAAAACTCTGTACATGAATTCTAGATGCATCCAAGGAGAGAGATGTACTCGTGTCCACCTATTCCTCCACCATCTTGTTTACGCCAATATATGTATGTTTTAGAAAATATTTTCCTTTTCTATTGAGTTCAGTAACAAAGCCATCACCTCACAGGTTTATTGTGGGTTGGTTTTTTTTTGTAAAGTATATATATAAGCTCCATTATCTTAGGCAATTTCAATTATACAGCACAATCTTATCCCTTATAGTCACCACACTCTACATTAGAGCCTCAGACCTTATTAAATGAGAATGTGTAACCTTTTAGAAATCTCTCCTTATATTCTGCACCCTCCAGCTCTTGGCAATCACTATCCTGTTCTGTTTTTGAGTTCCAATATTTTTTAGATTCCAAATAATTTCTCTGACTTATTTTACTTAGCGTCAGGCTCTCCAGTTTTATCCATTTGCCACAAATGGTATAATTTCTCCCTTTTTTAAATGGCTAAATAATATTCATACACACACACATATATATCATATCATACTATTTTAATCTGTTCACCTGTTAACAATATTGAGATTGTTCCTCTATCTTGGCTACTGTGAATAATGCTTCAATGGACATGGGAGTACAAATATCTCTTTAAGATAATGATTTCATTTCTTTTGAATATATATCCAGAAGTAGGATTGTGGTTTTGTTTTAGTCATTAAGTTGTGTCTAACTCTTGCGACATCATGGACTGTAGCCTGCCAGGCTCCTCTGTCCATGGGATTCTCCAGGCAAGAATACTGGAGTGGGTTGCCACTTCCTTCTCCAGGGGACCTTACCAACCCAGGAATCAAACCTGGGTCTTCGAGGTAAGCTTAGAGCTTTGAGGTAAGCCAGAAGTAGGATTAATGTATCATATAATATAACTCTTTTACATTGCTTGAGGAATCTGCACAGCTGCTTTCTATGGGAGTTGCACCAATTCACACTCCCAGCAACAGTGCACAAGATCTACTGTTTCTCCATACCCTCATCAACACATGTTACTAATATTTCTTACCTTTTTGCTAGTGGCAATTCTAACAGGTATGGGGTGATATTGCTTGTGCTTTTGATTTGCATTTTCCTGGTAATTATTGATGTTGAGCATCTTGTCATATACCTCTTGGCCATCTGTATATCTTATTTAGGGGAAAAATGTCTATTCCATAAAGCTGCAGCATATATTTGTTTACTGTATTCTGATATACAAAATTCAGTTGCCTATCCATATACCAACAGCAAACTATCTGAAAGAGAAATAAAGAAAACTATAAATATATAAAGTAATCAAAACAGAATGTCACTTGCATAAAAATATATACAGAGGTCAACAGGCCAGTACAGAGAATCCAGAAAGAAGTACACACCCATGTATTGTCAATTAATATATGACAAAGGAGCCAAGTATATCCAATGGGAAAGGATGGTTTCAATAAATGGTAATGGGAAAACAGGATAGTTGTATGCAAAAAAAATTAAACTGTACCAAAAATGGATTTAAAATTTAACATAAGAACTTAAACCATAAAACTCCTAGAAGAAAACATTGAGAGAATCTCCTTGACATATGTCTTTGCAATATTTTTTTTGTTTCACACAAAAAGCAAAGGCAGCAACTGCAGAAATAAACAACTGAGACAACATCAAACTCAGAGGCTTCTGCACAGCAAAGGAGCCCATCAACAAATCAAATGGTGACCTAGAGAATGAAAGGAAATTTTGAAAATCACATACTTAATAAGGTCTTAGTATCCAAAAATATATAAGATTCATACAACCAAAGAGCAAAAAAAGTAAATAACCCAAACTTTTAAAAAATCAAAGGAAGAATGAGGGTTTTGTTAAATCTGGAGATTAGAATGTAGATGAGAGACACAGCAAGCTTTTCCTACCAGAACAACAAAAGCCTATGTCTTCCTTGCATTGCTTCCTTTCATGTCCACTCATCTTTTTGGCGATTATAGTTCTCAGTTCACATCCTTCATCAAAAGCAATCACCCCACAGGAAGCTCTAATATGTGCTAGTAATAGCTCTAATATGTGCTAGTTTTTGTGCTACTGTACAAAGACTAACATTTACACAGTTATTAATTAGAAGCACAGGCTGGAATCAAGATTGCCGGGGGAAATATCAATAACCTCAGATACACAGATGACACTACCCTTATGGCAGAAAGTGAAAAGGAACTCAAAAGTCTCTTGATGAAAGTGNTTTAGAAAATATTTTCCTTTTCTATTGAGTTCAGTAACAAAGCCATCACCTCACAGGTTTATTGTGGGTTGGTTTTTTTTTGTAAAGTATATATATAAGCTCCATTATCTTAGGCAATTTCAATTATACAGCACAATCTTATCCCTTATAGTCACCACACTCTACATTAGAGCCTCAGACCTTATTAAATGAGAATGTGTAACCTTTTAGAAATCTCTCCTTATATTCTGCACCCTCCAGCTCTTGGCAATCACTATCCTGTTCTGTTTTTGAGTTCCAATATTTTTTAGATTCCAAATAATTTCTCTGACTTATTTTACTTAGCGTCAGGCTCTCCAGTTTTATCCATTTGCCACAAATGGTATAATTTCTCCCTTTTTTAAATGGCTAAATAATATTCATACACACACACATATATATCATATCATACTATTTTAATCTGTTCACCTGTTAACAATATTGAGATTGTTCCTCTATCTTGGCTACTGTGAATAATGCTTCAATGGACATGGGAGTACAAATATCTCTTTAAGATAATGATTTCATTTCTTTTGAATATATATCCAGAAGTAGGATTGTGGTTTTGTTTTAGTCATTAAGTTGTGTCTAACTCTTGCGACATCATGGACTGTAGCCTGCCAGGCTCCTCTGTCCATGGGATTCTCCAGGCAAGAATACTGGAGTGGGTTGCCACTTCCTTCTCCAGGGGACCTTACCAACCCAGGAATCAAACCTGGGTCTTCGAGGTAAGCTTAGAGCTTTGAGGTAAGCCAGAAGTAGGATTAATGTATCATATAATATAACTCTTTTACATTGCTTGAGGAATCTGCACAGCTGCTTTCTATGGGAGTTGCACCAATTCACACTCCCAGCAACAGTGCACAAGATCTACTGTTTCTCCATACCCTCATCAACACATGTTACTAATATTTCTTACCTTTTTGCTAGTGGCAATTCTAACAGGTATGGGGTGATATTGCTTGTGCTTTTGATTTGCATTTTCCTGGTAATTATTGATGTTGAGCATCTTGTCATATACCTCTTGGCCATCTGTATATCTTATTTAGGGGAAAAATGTCTATTCCATAAAGCTGCAGCATATATTTGTTTACTGTATTCTGATATACAAAATTCAGTTGCCTATCCATATACCAACAGCAAACTATCTGAAAGAGAAATAAAGAAAACTATAAATATATAAAGTAATCAAAACAGAATGTCACTTGCATAAAAATATATACAGAGGTCAACAGGCCAGTACAGAGAATCCAGAAAGAAGTACACACCCATGTATTGTCAATTAATATATGACAAAGGAGCCAAGTATATCCAATGGGAAAGGATGGTTTCAATAAATGGTAATGGGAAAACAGGATAGTTGTATGCAAAAAAAATTAAACTGTACCAAAAATGGATTTAAAATTTAACATAAGAACTTAAACCATAAAACTCCTAGAAGAAAACATTGAGAGAATCTCCTTGACATATGTCTTTGCAATATTTTTTTTGTTTCACACAAAAAGCAAAGGCAGCAACTGCAGAAATAAACAACTGAGACAACATCAAACTCAGAGGCTTCTGCACAGCAAAGGAGCCCATCAACAAATCAAATGGTGACCTAGAGAATGAAAGGAAATTTTGAAAATCACATACTTAATAAGGTCTTAGTATCCAAAAATATATAAGATTCATACAACCAAAGAGCAAAAAAAGTAAATAACCCAAACTTTTAAAAAATCAAAGGAAGAATGAGGGTTTTGTTAAATCTGGAGATTAGAATGTAGATGAGAGACACAGCAAGCTTTTCCTACCAGAACAACAAAAGCCTATGTCTTCCTTGCATTGCTTCCTTTCATGTCCACTCATCTTTTTGGCGATTATAGTTCTCAGTTCACATCCTTCATCAAAAGCAATCACCCCACAGGAAGCTCTAATATGTGCTAGTAATAGCTCTAATATGTGCTAGTTTTTGTGCTACTGTACAAAGACTAACATTTACACAGTTATTAATTAGAAGCACAGGCTGGAATCAAGATTGCCGGGGGAAATATCAATAACCTCAGATACACAGATGACACTACCCTTATGGCAGAAAGTGAAAAGGAACTCAAAAGTCTCTTGATGAAAGTGAAAGAGAAGAGTGAAAAAGTTGGCTTAAAGCTCAACATTCAGAAAACTAAGATCATGTCATCCGGTCCCATCACTTCATGGGAAATAGATGAGGAAATACTGGAAACAGTGTCCGATTTTATTTTGGGGGGCTCCAAAATCATTGCAGATGGTGACTGTAGCCATGAAATTAAAAGACACTTACTCCTTGGAAGGAAAGTTATGACCAACCTAGATAGCATATTTAAAAGCAGAGACATTATTTTGCCAACAAAGGTCCGTCTAGTCAAGGCTATGGTTTTTCCAGTAGTCATGTATGGATGTAAGAGTTGGACTATGAAGCTGAGTGCCAAAGAATTGTTGCTTTTGATCTGTGGTGTTGGAGAAGACGCTTGAGAGTACCTTGGACTGCAAGGAGATCCAACCAGTCCATCCTAAATGAGATCAGTCCTGGGTGTTCTTTGGAAGGACTGATGCAAAAGCTGAAACTCCAGTACTTTGGCCACCTCATGAGAAGAGTTGACTCATTGGAAAAGACTCATTGGGAGGGATTGGGGGCAGGAGGAAAAGGGGATGACAGAGGATGAGATGGCTGGATGGCACCACTGACTCGATGGACATGAGTTTGAATGAACTCCGGGAGTTGGTGATGGACAGGGAGGCTTGGCATGCTGCAATTGGTGGGGTCACAAAGAGTCAGACACGACTGAGCGACTGAACTGAACTGAACTGAATGATATAAAGAGCAAAGTAATTAATTGTCAGTGTTTACCACTCCATTGTTCTCTATATTCTATCTCAAAATTGAACCAGTTAGTAATGTAACAGGAATTAGGGGATCTCAATAATATTTGGGTAGAATATCTTTTAAAAGTGGGAGCATTTATGAATATTAATTTGGGGAATTTATTATTACTATTTTGATTGTATTTCTATTAATTATCTGCTACATCAGGTTAAGAATTTATTATAAATATTAATACCGATGTAAAGACACATAGTAATGAAGTGACAGCAGCTAGAAAAAGACAAAGACAAAATATGAGGCAGGAAGTGAAATTATAGAAGAATGACACAGAAACATGTATACTATCATATAAGAAATGAAGCACCAGTCTATGTTCAATGCAGGATACAGGATGCTTGGGGCTGGTGTACGGGATGATCCGGGGAGGTGGGGTGGGGAGGGANTATGCCAAAGTTTTGACTGTGTGGATCACAATGAACTGTGGAAAATTGTTCAAGAGATGGGAATACCAGACCACCTGACCTGCCTCTTGAGAAATCTGTATGCAGGTCAGGAAGCAACAGTTAGAACTGGACATGGAACAACAGACTGGTTCCAAATAGGAAAAAAAGTACGTCAAGGCTGTATATTGTTCACCCTGCTTCTTTAACTTCTATGCAGAGTATATCATGAGAAATGCTGGACTGGAAGAAACACAAGCTGGAATCAAGATTGCTGGGAGAAATATCAATAACTTCAGATATGCAGATGACACCACCCTTATGGCAGAAAGTGAAGAGGAGCTAAAGGGCCTCTTGATGACAGTGAAAGAGGAGAGTGAAAAAGTTGGCTTAAAGCTCAACATTCAGAAAATGAAGATCGTGGCATCTGGTCCCATCACTTCATGGGAAATAGATGGGGAAACAGTGGAAACAGTGTCAGACTTTATTTTTTTGGCTCCAGAGTCACTGCAGATGGTGACTGCAGCCATGAAAGTAAAAGACGCTTTCTCTTTGGAAGAAAAGTTATGACGAACCTAGATAGCATATTCAAAAGCAGAGACATTACGTTGCCAACAAAGGTCCGTCTAGTCAAGGCTATGGTTTTTCCAGTAGTCATGTATGGATATGAGAGTTGGACTGTGAAGAAGGCTGAGCACCGAAGAATTGATGCTTTTGAACTGTGGTGTTGGAGAAGACTCTTGAGAGTCCCTTGGACTGCAAAGAGATCCAACCAGTCCATTGGGATTTCTTTGGAAGGAATGATGCTAAAGCTGAAACTCCAGTGCTTTGGCAACCTCATGTGAAGAGTTGACTCATTGGAAAAGACTTTGATGCTGGGAGGGATTGGGAGCAGGAGGAGAAGGGGATAACAGAGGATGAGATGGCTGGATGGCATCACTGGCTCAATGGATGTGAGTGTGAGTGAACTCCGGGAGTTGGTGGTGGACAGGGAGGCCTGGCATGCTGCAGTTATGGGGTCTCAAAGAGTCGGACACGACTGAGCGACTGAACTGAACTGAATTGAGAGACTGAACTGAACTGAATAATAGCAGAATATCATAAATCTGAATGTAATTGATCATTTATTGGAAGACAGCTAACTATATGGATTTTTTTCTGTCAAAATATAATTTGGTGATTATATAACAGATCTAAATATCCAATATATGACTGGAGAGGATCTCAGTGTGTTATGAACACTGTAAACTGAAGGAATCAATTGTCAGTGAATAACTACGCATTAACCTTGTAGTAATGAGCAAAATAAACTGATAAACACTTTTGTCCTTTTCTCAGTGTTCAGTTCACTTCAGTTCAGTTGCTCAGTCATGTCTGACTCTTTGTGACCCCATAAGCTGCAGCACACCAGGCATCCCTGTCCATCACCAACTCCCAAGGGTGCACCCAAACTCATATCCACTGAGTTGGTGATGCCATCTAACCATCTCATCCTCTGTCATCCCCTTCTCCTCCTTCCCTCAATCTCTCCCAGCATCAGGGTCTTTTAAGTGATGAATCAGCATCAGGTGGCCAAAGTATTGGAGTTTCAGCTTCAACATCAGTCCTTCCAGTGAATACCCAGGATGGATCTCCTTTAGGATGGACTACTTGGATCTCATTGCAGTCCAAGGGACTCTCAAGAGTCTTCTCTCACATCACAGTTCAAAAAGCATCAATTCTTCAGTGCTCAGCTTTCTTTACAGTCCAACTCTCACATCCATACATGACCACTGGCAAAACCATAACCTTGACTAGACAGAACTTTGTTAGCAAAGTAATGTCTCTGCTTTTTAATATGCTGTCTAGTGTTTTGGTGAAGGTGAAGTTGCTCAGTCGTGTCTGACTCTTTGCGAGCCCGTGGACTATAACCTACTAGGCTTCTTTGTCTATGGGATTCTTCAGGCAAGAATACTGGAGTGGATTGCCATTTCCTTCTCCAGAGGATCTTCCTGACCCAGGGATCGAACCCGGGTCTCCTGCATTGGAGGCAGACGCTTTAACCTCTGAGCCACCAGAGAAGCATATATGCTGTCTAGGTTGGTCATAACTTTCCTTCCAAGGAGTCAACGTCTTTTCATTTCATGGCTGCAATCACTATCTGCAGTGATTTTGGAGCCCCCCCCAGATAAAGTCAGCCACTGTTTCCCAGAAAGCTATACTGTCTGCCTATAACAATTTTAGGTGCTATTGTGCCCAAGCATTGAAACTGGGGCTCTTCCCAGAAATGCATAGATATGAGCCCTGCTCCAGAGTTTGTGTTCTTGATGCTGGTGTCTTCTGTTCTGTGGTCTACTAAGTCCCAGGCTTTCTCTCCTGAGCATCATCTGGTTCTCCTGTTTACACAAGTATTTGTACTTTGGTTTTCCTATCAGTTCTCTTGTTCTTTTAATCAGACTACCCAACCTCTTGATGGTTTATTTTTCAGACTCTTTTCTTCTTTGTTTTTCCTGATGCTTGTTAATGTATTTGCTGTCATATATTTCTGAATTTCAGTATCTACAGCTGTCCTACTAGATCTCTTGCTGTCTAAATTTTGGCTTTTAGTATCACCATATTTTTCTGAACTTCATTTTCTGTTTGGTCCAGTTTCTGGTATTCAAATTAATCTGGATTTTTACATCTGGCTGTTCTTGGTGCCTCAAACAACTGTGAGATGTTAGCTTTCTCTCTATGCAATACTGCCCTTTATTATTTTTTTTTCTTTACATTTTCCAGAATAAATTTCC
>SJYW01048965.1:1657101-1680106 GCA_006410735.1 Raphicerus campestris | reverse complement strand
GATAAATAAAAAACTTTAGCTAGTGCTGTTTTCCATAGTGCCACCTATGGGAAAACAAAAGATGGGCTCCTATTTCTAAAGAATCTAAAGTCCACTAACAGAGGAACTGGTAAAGGAGATGTGGTACATAAATAAAATGGAATATTACTCAGCCATAGGAAAGAATGAAATAATGCCATTTGAGGCAACATGGATGAACCTAGAGATTATCACACAAGTGAAGTAAGTCCCACAAATAAGTCCCACAAATAAAAATATTATGGTATCACTTATATGTAGAATTTGAAAAAAAGGATACAAATAAACTTATTTATAGAACAAAAACAGACACACAAACTTTAAAAACAAATTTATAGTTACCAAAGAGGACAAGTATGGGGGATAAATTAGGAGTTTGCAATTAACATATATACCCTACTATATATATAATAGATAATCAACAAGAATATATAGCACAGGGAATTCCACGCAATATTCTACAATAACTTATATGGGAAAAGAATCTGAAAAAGCATGAATATCTGTGAAAATAAATAGTTTTCTTAAAAAAAAAAAAAACGGGGAACCAGAGACACACACACGAGCTTTATATAAAGAAGAAAGATATTCACCTCTTCAAATGCATCAGCACAGAACCAATGACTCTTCACTACATGAAGAACAGTAATACTGTATCACACAAAGAAAATGACAGTGCTCCAGGAATTCAGAAAGGCAGTTCAATGAACTCAGGAATAAAATAATGAACAAAAGGAATACTTTGCCAAAGAGACTGAAACACTGAAAAAGAGTCAACTAGAAATTCTGCTGCGGAAGGACTCAATAAACAGAATAAGGAATGCATTAGAAATTATTAGAAATAGAGCAGACTGTAAGGTCGGACCCAGGGGGGCCATGATGGGCCGCCCCTCCTCTCCCTCCCACCGGCGAGAAGGTCCCCAATGACAGCACACTTCGCCGGTTGCCATGACGAGCCGCCCCTCCTCTCTTCCGCCGCAGGGGAAGTCCCTAACGGAGGGAGGATCCCAGGGACCAAGGAGAGCACACTTCACCGCCAAAGCTGCCCCTGCCCCAGCCGCACAGAAAGACCTATCAGCCCACGCTGTCCGGAACCAGAAACCTGTCCAAAGCCCCTTCCCGCTAACCTGGCCATCCCCCGCAGCGTGCATGTATAAACAAACTTCTAGCGCGGTCTGGCTCGGACTTCCTGGACCTGCCTCCTTCGGGTCTGGGAACCCCGCCCTGGAGTGCTTCCTCGGTAAAGCCTGTTAAATACTCTATTGGGGTCCTGGTCATCTTTACCTAACACAGACCACATGGCAGAGAGAATTAGTCAGTTTGAAAAAAGAAATCTAGAAATAATAGAGGCAAAAGAGGAAAAAGAATTAAAAATTGAGGAGATTCTGTAAGAAGTATCTGACTCCTTTAGGAAAGGCATTAGGGTAATGGGTTCCCCAGAAGGAAAAGAGCAGAAGAAGGGAGCAATTTATAAAGAAATGATAGCTGAGAACTTCTTAAGCCTGAGGAAGGAACTTGACATTTAAGTTCATGAAGCAAACTGTTTGCTTTGAATATGTGCCTGACTGATGAAAGACGCAGTTGCAAAAATCCACTTGTTGACCATTTAATGACAGATTATTTTTAAAATTCTTTAAAACTGTTTAGCAAGGTTTATCTATTTAGGAAGTTTTTTTTTTTTTTTCCACTGAAATTATATGGCAGTTTATTCTGTGTGTCAAACTCAGATTTTCTCAGAAAAAAATTCTATCAAAATTCCTAAATATTTAGCAAGAGAGGACCTGAATTGTATAGGATGGCTGCTTCCTTACTTTGGGGTGATAATCACTGTTATTGTAGACTTAACTGTGGTTTCTCACAGCCTTGAAGACAGTTTGGAGAAGGAAAAATTGCAAATGATTTCAAAGTTCTCTTCCATGGACAATATACAGTTTCCAGGAAATCAGTCCAAATACATTCAAGCCAGGAAACTCCGTTTGGAATGATTTAGTCTCTGAGTTCCGCTTTTGGTTTCAGTTTCCTTCAGCGACATTTCAAAAATCCCTTTCACTATGGGTTTCCGTTTCATATTCTAATCCTTTGTCCTCTGGCAGCATAGCGTGAAGAGAAAAGAAATCCCTAGGCTTGGTAAAGAAAAAAGATATCAGAAACCAACACAAATAAGCGAAGAGAAGGAAGAACGCAAGTTTTCAATGAAGCAGCTTTCTTAACAGCTCCAAAAGATTTCTGCTACTTAATTCACAGTTAAGGTAATACCGGGGGNCATTAGGGTAATGGGTTCCCCAGAAGGAAAAGAGCAGAAGAAGGGAGCAATTTATAAAGAAATGATAGCTGAGAACTTCTTAAGCCTGAGGAAGGAACTTGACATTTAAGTTCATGAAGCAAACTGTTTGCTTTGAATATGTGCCTGACTGATGAAAGACGCAGTTGCAAAAATCCACTTGTTGACCATTTAATGACAGATTATTTTTAAAATTCTTTAAAACTGTTTAGCAAGGTTTATCTATTTAGGATTTTTTTTTTTTTTTCCACTGAAATTATATGGCAGTTTATTCTGTGTGTCAAACTCAGATTTTCTCAGAAAAAAATTCTATCAAAATTCCTAAATATTTAGCAAGAGAGGACCTGAATTGTATAGGATGGCTGCTTCCTTACTTTGGGGTGATAATCACTGTTATTGTAGACTTAACTGTGGTTTCTCACAGCCTTGAAGACAGTTTGGAGAAGGAAAAATTGCAAATGATTTCAAAGTTCTCTTCCATGGACAATATACAGTTTCCAGGAAATCAGTCCAAATACATTCAAGCCAGGAAACTCCGTTTGGAATGATTTAGTCTCTGAGTTCCGCTTTTGGTTTCAGTTTCCTTCAGCGACATTTCAAAAATCCCTTTCACTATGGGTTTCCGTTTCATATTCTAATCCTTTGTCCTCTGGCAGCATAGCGTGAAGAGAAAAGAAATCCCTAGGCTTGGTAAGGAAAAAAGATATCAGAAACCAACACAAATAAGCGAAGAGAAGGAAGAACGCAAGTTTTCAATGAAGCAGCTTTCTTAACAGCTCCAAAAGATTTCTGCTACTTAATTCACAGTTAAGGTAATACCGGGGGGAAGGGTGGGAAAATGTTTGCAAGGGTCAGGAGGTTTTTAAAAAGCCATTCATGGACTTGTGGAACAGTAGGAGAAAGCGAGGGTGGGACGAATTGAGAAAGTAGCATGACATATATAATATGGTGTGTAAAGCAGATAGCTAGTGGGAAACTGCTGTATAACACAGGGAGCCCAGCCTGGCTCAGTGACAACCTAGAGGAGTAGGATGAGGGGAGGGAAGGGAGGCCCCACTGGGAGGGGCTATATGTAAATATACATAAAATTATGACTGATTAGCATTATTGTATAACAGAAACCAACACAACATTGTAAAGCAATCTTCCTCCATTTAAAAATAGACTGCTCAGGGTGTGATGCAGCTGAGCTCGATGTGGACTGTCAGAGCCCCATTAAAGGTGAATTGTGGTGATGTCAGCCAGGCAGCAGAATTCACTGTCAGTTCCTTTTGTTTATGGTTGAATTAGGAGCATGTGTGGGGACAGAGGGTGTGAAATGTCTTCACTCTGTTTTTCTTTCTTTGCCACCTTATGACCTACAGGGATTGTTAACTGCCACTGAAATTATCTTTGTCTTTGATAAAACCTGATTAAGATCCTTCAAATTGCAGCCTGAAGTTTTCAAGAACTATGTATATTTCTTATTTTTATTATATTTATTTTCATGAGAAACAACATTGAATGAGATGTAATGTAAATGGCTTGCTTACATTAAGAACAAAAGAGAAAAAAGGAAAAAAGTTGAATCCCAGAATGTACAATGAAGCAAGGCTTCATGAAAATGGCTATACATTTTATTCCTAGTCTTATACTTTGTTTGAAGAGGGATTTCTTTGTTCAGAAAGAATCCTAAATTAATTAACTTTGATTTCTTGACACACTCTCATTCCTTAAGGCCTTTCGTATTGTTTCTGCTACACTATTGATGTTACTATTAAGAATCACTTAATGTAACAGTTGCCCTCTTTAAGTATTTAAAACTGTCTAGCAATTTTGTTCACTCCTTGGAACTCTCTCCTCCTTTGAATGTGTGATTGTTGTAGCAGGAAACAAACTGACTCAGAAGGAAAATGCAGATAGTGGAGTGCAGTTTATTACACTGGTGGGCCCAAGGCAGAGTCTCCTCTTAGCCGAGGACCTCGACCAGTTTTTGTGAAAACCTTATATACCCTAAGTGCACAAACCCACCTCCCTAAATTCCCCGAAACTAGTCTGAACAAAGGAAAAAGAAAGATACAGTCAAAGTTAACCCATGATTCATATGCCTTTTGGACAATTATCAATAGGCCTGTGGTCATACCCCAATAAGCATAATAGAATGTATGATTCTATTAGGTTACACAGATAATTAGGGTATTCTTTTAGGTAACAGGGAGTCTAGGTACAAGCCCTGAGGCTCTTCCTTCCGGGGGCCAGGTTTTCCAGTTGGTTTGTGTCCATAGATACTGGGCATATAGCTCAAAGTCCACAGTCCAGCCCAAGATGGAGTCTTGCTTTCAAGATAGAGCCTGTTCTGTCTGTTTCCTCCTTCATTATCATAGCACATACTTTGCACATCTCCTTCGTGTTTGATTTCCATTTTTCCCCTTTATAAAAGCTTTTCCTCTACAAATTCAAACCAAAAACAACACAAAGCAAAGTGAAGGCAAACAACAATAACAAAAGCACACATCATAAACTGAGTTATGATAGCAGAGAGACAGTTACGCATGAGGCTCAAACACAATGAACCTGCAAAGATGTTTTGGAGGCTGGGTTATTCGATTAACATGAAAGATGCTACCCAGATAACATCTGGTGACAATATATAAAATACTTCCACTAGTATAAATACATGGCCCTAATGGTATTTATTAAGTGGCCTGAAAATTCAGACAAATTCATTTCCTTTCTCATAAGTGACATCATCCCATAGCAAGAGATCTGGTAAGCTCTCAAAATCTACAAATAAATTTTGATTGTTTATCTTCTGTTTTTCTAGCTAATTGTTGTAAGTCAGGTCTCCATATCTTTCTAACCTAAAAAATGATTGTGATTCCTGCTATAAACAAATCAGACAATAGGACTCAACAAACAGAAGATGCCAATATTGCTTTGGAAATGAGTTAAAATAAAAAGAGATTTGGCCTTTGAGAATGTAAAATTATGTGGAATCCTCTCTTTTCGGATCTGGCTTGGACTGGGCATTTCTGGCTCCCATGTCCTGGGGCTATGTCCTTTGCAATGGATCTCTTATCTGCTCCCAAGCAGTTTCTATTTATCTGTCACCTGGATAATCGCTGGGCTTTGGCAATTAAGAAAAGGGGGAAATTGGTCTTCACTCTTTTCAAAAAAGGAATTTTTACATTAGCCAACAAGGGAATCCAGACCTTTTTATTGTAGGATATCCCTTTTAAAAAAGGCAAGCAGATGGTGAGATTTTAGCTCGTGTTGTAAATAATTGCTTCTAAAAAGGAAGAAAATCATTATTTATAATATGGCAAGGCAGAAAAGCAAGCATTTGTTTACATTTCAGATAGCTTTAAATCTATTTTATTGGGGATTCTTTAGGTTACAAGAATTAACATTAAGAAATTAGAAAATAGNACATCTCCTTCGTGTTTGATTTCCATTTTTCCCCTTTATAAAAGCTTTTCCTCTACAAATTCAAACCAAAAACAACACAAAGCAAAGTGAAGGCAAACAACAATAACAAAAGCACACATCATAAACTGAGTTATGATAGCAGAGAGACAGTTACGCATGAGGCTCAAACACAATGAAACTGCAAAGATGTTTTGGAGGCTGGGTTATTCGATTAACATGAAAGATGCTACCCAGATAACATCTGGTGACAATATATAAAATACTTCCACTAGTATAAATACATGGCCCTAATGGTATTTATTAAGTGGCCTGAAAATTCAGACAAATTCATTTCCTTTCTCATAAGTGACATCATCCCATAGCAAGAGATCTGGTAAGCTCTCAAAATCTACAAATAAATTTTGATTGTTTATCTTCTGTTTTTCTAGCTAATTGTTGTAAGTCAGGTCTCCATATCTTTCTAACCTAAAAAATGATTGTGATTCCTGCTATAAACAAATCAGACAATAGGACTCAACAAACAGAAGATGCCAATATTGCTTTGGAAATGAGTTAAAATAAAAAGAGATTTGGCCTTTGAGAATGTAAAATTATGTGGAATCCTCTCTTTTCGGATCTGGCTTGGACTGGGCATTTCTGGCTCCCATGTCCTGGGGCTATGTCCTTTGCAATGGATCTCTTATCTGCTCCCAAGCAGTTTCTATTTATCTGTCACCTGGATAATCGCTGGGCTTTGGCAATTAAGAAAAGGGGGAAATTGGTCTTCACTCTTTTCAAAAAAGGAATTTTTACATTAGCCAACAAGGGAATCCAGACCTTTTTATTGTAGGATATCCCTTTAAAAAAAGGCAAGCAGATGGTGAGATTTTAGCTCGTGTTGTAAATAATTGCTTCTAAAAAGGAAGAAAATCATTATTTATAATATGGCAAGGCAGAAAAGCAAGCATTTGTTTACATTTCAGATAGCTTTAAATCTATTTTATTGGGGATTCTTTAGGTTACAAGAATTAACATTAAGAAATTAGAAAATAGTTGTTACAGTGAAGGCAGTTTGGGGAACCAGTTGGGGTGTCAGGGATACCAATTGATGACTTTCAATGGACCATTCTGAAGAGCTATTAAGTCCAGACGTACTAAATAAAAAAGAAAACACTGTTACAAGAGTTCTCAATAGCTAAAATGGAATCAAACTTATATATATATATGTATATATATACACATTCAAATATAACTTTTCAAATTATAAAAAGTGCCCTGAGTGAGCAGGAAAAAAGGCTTTATTTTAGCAAGCAAGATCAAAATTATGAATAATAGAATTCAAGGAATCTCACACATAGGTTTTTATACATTTTATTCCATAATCTGAATCTTATAATGGTTAAGTGTTAAAATATTTTCACTCACTTTCTCATTCATAAAATGGTGACTCATTGAAGTTCTGATTGAATAGCACATATTAATAGTTATATAAAAATTCTTTAAAAGTAAAGCTTTAAGAAGTAAACAATTACTATTTGCTAGACAATGGTACCTAAGGACCTGGCAGGATTTACTTTAATGCACTTTGGCTGGACATAGTCCTAAATTAGAGAAAAGCAGATTGATATTGGGTAAAGGAAAAAAGTGTAATAGAACAAAGATTCAATCTGGGGACCCAGGGAGATTCAAACTAAGAAACAGTAGCAAGACTAAAGCCAATGGAGAAAAACCGACTCAAACTAGCAGTAGTTTAGATTCAGAAAATGCTTTTCTATACATTCACCAAATACTTAAGAACCAGTGGGGCAACCTCTAGTAGAACTTTGGAGGGCCTCATTTCAGTTCAGTAGCTTAATCATGTACAACTCTTTGCAACCCCATGGACTGCAAAACGGCAGGCTTCCCTGTCCATCACCAACTCCAGGAGCTTGCTCAAACTCACGTCCATTGAGTTAGTGATGATGTCCAACCATCTCATCCTCTGTCATCCCCTTCACCTCCTGCCTTCAATCATTCCCAGCATCAGGCTCTTTTCCAATGAGTTAGTCTTCCCATCAGGTGTCCAAAGTATTGGAGTTACAACTTCAGCATCAGTCCTTTCAATGAATATTCAGGACTCATTTCCTTTAGCACTGACTGGTTTGCTCTCCTTGCAGTCCAAGGGACTCACTCTCAAGAGTCTTCTCCAATACCCCAGTTCAAAAGCATTAATTCTTCAGCGCTCAGCTTTCTTTATATTCCAACTCTCACATCCATACATGACTACTAGAAAAACCATACCTTTGACTAGACAAATATTTTTTGGCAAAATAATGTCTCTGCTTTTTAACATGCTGTCTAGGTTTGTCATAGCTTTTCTTTCTTCCAGGAGCAAGCATCTTTTAATTTCATAGCTGCAGTCACCATCTGCAGTGATTTTGGAGCCCCCAAAATAAAGTCTCTCATTATTTCCCCATCTGTTTGCCAGAAAGTGATGGGACCAGATGCCATGATCTTAGTTTTCTGTATGTTGAGTTTAAGCCAACTTTTTCCACTGTCCTCTTTCACTTTAATCAAGAGGCTTTTTAGTTCCTCTTCACTTTCTGCCATAAGGGTGGTGTCATCTGCATATGTGAGGGTACTGATATGTCTCCCAGGAATCTTGATTCCAGCTTGTGCTTCAGCCAGACAGACATTTCATATGAGGTACTCTTCCCTGGTGGCTCAGATGGTAAAGTGTCTGCCTACAGTGCAGGAGACCTGGGTTCGATCCCTGGGTCTGGAAGATCCCCTGGAGAAGGAAATGGCAACCCACTCCAGTACTCTTGCCTGGAAAATCCCATGGACAGAGGAGCGTAGTAGGCTACAGTCCATGGGATCGCAAAGAGTCGGACACGACTGAGCAACTTCACTTCACTCTGCATAGAAGTTAAATAAGCAGGGTAATAATATATATAGCCTTGACGTACTCCTTTCCCTATATGGAACTAGTCTGTTATTCCATGTCCAGTTCTAACTGCTGCTTCTTGACCTGCATACAGATTCTCAGGAGGCAGGTCAGGTGGCCTGGTATTTCCATCTCTTTAAGAATTTTCCACAGTTTGTTGTGATCCATGCAGTCAAAGTCAATAAAGAAGAAGTAGATGTTTTTCTGGACCTCTTTCTTTTTCAATGATCCAGCACATGTTGGCAATTTGATCTCTGGTTCTTCTTTCTTTTCTAAAACGAGTTTGAACCTCTAGGAGTTCATGGTTCACATACTGTTGAAGCCTGGCTTGGAGAATTTTGACCATTATTTTGCTAGCATGTGAGATTAGTGCAAATGTGTGGTAGTTTGACCTTCTTTGGCCTTGCCTTTTTTGGAGATTGGGATGAAAACTGCCCTTTTCCAGTCCTGTGGCCACTGCTGAGTTTTCCAAATTTACTGGCATATTAAGTGCAGCACCTTAACAGCATCATCTTTTAGGATTTGAAATAGCTCAGCTGGAATTCTATCACCTCCACTACCTTTGTTCATGTTGATGCTTCCTGAGGCCCACTTAACTTCATATTCCAGGATGTCTGTCTCTAGGTGAGTGATCACACCGTCGTGATTATCTGGGTCATGAAGATCTTTTTTGTACAATTCTTCTGTGTATTCTTGCCATCTCTTCTTAATATCTTCTGCTTCTGTTAGGTCCATATCATTTTGGTCTTTTATTGTGCCCATCTTTGAATGAAATGTTCCCTTGGTATCTCTAATTTTCTTGAAGAAATCTCTAGTCTTTCCCATTCTATTGTTTTCCTCTATTTCTTTGCACTGATCACTGATGAAGGCTTTCTTATCTCTCCATGCTGTTCTTTGGAACTCTGCATTCAAATGGGTGTATCTTTCCTTTATTCCTTTGCCTTTCACTTCTTTTCTCAGCTATCTGTAAGCCCTCCACAGACAACCATTTTGCCTTTTTGTATTTCTTTTTCCTGGGGACTGTCTTGATCACTGCCTTCTATACAATGTCATGAAACTTCATCCATAGTTCTTCCAGCACTCTATCAGATCTAATCCCTTGAATCTATTTGTCACTTCCACCCTATAATCATCAGGGATTTGATTTAGGTCATATCTGAATTGTCTAGTGGTTTCCCTACTTTCTTCAATTTAAGTCTGAATTTTGCAGTAAGGAATTCATGATCTGAGCCACAGTCAGCTCCTACTCTTTTTCTTTTTTTCTTTCTTTCTTTNCAGGGATTTGATTTAGGTCATATCTGAATTGTCTAGTGGTTTCCCTACTTTCTTCAATTTAAGTCTGAATTTTGCAGTAAGGAATTCATGATCTGAGCCACAGTCAGCTCCTACTCTTTCTCTTTTTTTCTTTCTTTCTTTTTTTTTTTTTTTGCTGACTGTATAGAGTTTCTCCATCTTTGGCTTCAAAGAATATAATGAATCTGATTTTGGTACTGACCACCTGGTGATGTCCATGTGTAGAGTCTTCTCTTGTGTTGTTGGGTCTAGGACTTCTCTTGTATTGAAGGGCTTGGACTTATGTTATTATGACCCTTATTATCTTTTTATTTATTATTATTCATTTCTTCAGAAACTTAGACCATCTGGGGAGAAGTATGTCTACAGGTGGAGGAAGTAAAATGACTTTTTTCTGCTTTAAGAATACAAACTTCAGTCTTTCCCATGTCTTTCCTTGAATCAGGTGACACCATGGACATGACCCCATTGATTCACATGCCAGAACCCTTGTGCCTCATTGAGAACACTAATGGACCACTGCTGGTTAATCCAGAAGCTCTGAAGATCCTGTCTGCCATCAGGCAGCCTGTTGTGGTGGTAGCTATCATGGGCCTCTACCGCACAGGCAAGTCTTACCTGATGAACAAGCTGGCTGGGAAGAAAAAGGGTGAGTGACATGGGCAGAGCCCAGCCAAGTCCCTTCTGTCCACCCACACTCCCAGCATGTAGCACAGTGATGTGAGGAGAGAAAGTTAGAGACCTGGGAGGAATATTGAAAACTAATGCTTGGCTCAAATCTAGCTAATGATCTTCTGGGAGATGAAAGGTAGAGTTCTGCTTCTGACATATCACCTCATTTTTTTTCCTCAGTAGCTACTTAGAAAAATTACAGTACTTTCCAATTATAAGAAGACATCAATGAAATAACTTCTACATATGTATTTATAAGCAACTAAATTTTGATAGTATAATATTCTTGCAAAAAAAGAAATGTCAAATTTCCAGCCCTATGGTACTTAGCATTCTTATTATCACATTCCTCTATTGTAATTAACATCAATACAGAGTTATATTTTCTGCCATATCCTTGCCTTGCTTTCCTTAAATGGTAGCTCACTTATTAAGACAGTCTCCAGTTTCCAGATCCACTCCTCTATTACAGCGTCTCAACTCCCCATGTAGGATTCTCAGTTGGATCTACAGTGCAGTCTCACACGAAGGGCATCTGGATGTGGTGTGTGCCTCACCCCAAGAAACCAAACCACACCCTGGTCCTTCTTGACACTGAGGGACTCGGAGACGTAGAGAAGGTAAGGAAAAAGAATTTCTTTTTAATCAATCTCCTCATCCCTGAACACTCTTTACATGGGGAGACTTTTTTTTTTTTTTTTTTTTTTACTTCTACTTGATCAGGGCATATGTTTTTTCCCCTTTCTGTTTTTAATAGTTAAATTTTAGAAACCTGAGGTGAGAAAAAACAGGTGTGAAAGCCAGAATCACAATTGGGAGACTGTACTAATGTGGAGGTAGGCAGTTAACCAAACTGAAGAGAGAGATGGTGCAAAAAAAAGTCACCATCATGAGTCTGACCCTGCAGAGAACAGAGGTTAGCAGTGGGCTTTAAGGCAGCAGAACTTGAGTCCAAATCAGGATCCTAGTACTTGCAGCTCTTAAGACTTTGACAAACAAGAATAAGTCTCGTCAAATCTCCTATTTCCCCTTTGGTCTCATCCATTTTATCATTTGCACAGGAGATGCACGTTATTTTTCCACTTCTATCTGGCAAGAAAAAAAAGCCTTGATTTGTAGTACTTTCCAGTTTTCTAAGTGCTCCCATCTCAGCTGACTCCAAGCTACCAAAGTGAAGTCACTAAACTCAAGGCTCAGAAAAGGTGTACACAACCAGCTGTTGTAAGCTGGTATGAGCTGGCTTGAGCACAAAACGGGATCTTTCCCTTGTACTTCTCCTTGTTTTTCATGTCTTCAGTTTGCTTTTGATTTACCACAATTCAAAATGATCAACCCAGTTTTGCTTTAGTTTACTTACCTGTATCATAGAGACAGTAGTTAAAACCTTATTCTCACAGCATTGTTTTTGAGTATTAGATAAGATCAGTAATATGAACTTCCCTGTGTATAATAGTTACTCAATAAAATAGATGAATGTATTATGCATACAGACCTACTTTGTTTTACACAGTTGAAAATATTGATTTTAACTACTTTGGTTACCTTCAGTAACTTTGATTATAGATTTTGCAAATATCTAAACAGTTATAAGAGGGACTGATAAGTTAACAAAATATAGTTTTATATAAAATTATCAATGCTAATGACAGAACTCAATTTCCCATGTTTCTCACAACCATTTTAGTTTGTCCTGTTTAACATTTGTAGAGCTAGGGTCTATTTTTAGTAACTGCTTATATGGGAGTGCCATGAGACGTGACTGAAATTTATTCTGACTTCTAGGGCGACAAGACAAATGACACCCATATATCTGTACTCGCACTACTATTGAGTAGTACTTTTGTATACAACACCATGAACAAAATTGACCAGGGGTCTATCGACCTCTTGCAGTATCCTTTTGTGGTCCAGGATGGTACCAAAGCCAGAAAGAATTCCTCCACTCACCAGCTCATGAGTCCTTGTGTATCAAACACAAAGGTGAAAACACTGTGGACGTTAAAAGAACAAGACAAAGTCCTTATGTTTACTGAATGAAATGAGGACTTGGTTACAACCCAAAGAGAATATAAAAGCATATAAAGGCATGGAATTAAATACGGCTCAGATGCAGTCCTATTTCCAAAGGTTTTCCTTAATTGCATCTCAGCTATGTGATAGAACTGTCACATCTGCTCAGAATAGATACCTCACCTAATCTTAACAGGGTAGATGATGCAGCTGACTTTGTGAGAATCTGTCCAGACTTAGTGTGGACTCTGAGAGATTTCTACCTTGACCTGGAAGCAAATGGGCAACTCATCACAGCAGATGAATATCTGGAGAATTCACTGAGGCCAAAGCAAGGTAACAGACTCCAATTTTGGAAAGAGGGAGAAAAATAGCACAAGAAATTATCTCTTGTATGTCGCTGGTTAAACTTATAGTTTCCTATATTTACTCAGCTGACTAAACAACTACATAGTATTATGAATACTATATATTAATAGTATTCATAATACTATTAATATTTAGCATTCATAATATGATTTATAGTATTAATAATACTAATTAATAATTATTTTATTCAATTAAAACTAATCAATAATATTTAATAATTAATACTGTTAATAGTATTAATAATAATTAATACTATTAATTTAAACAAACTAATAGAGTCCATATTAAATTATATTATTCCCTGTTCTTGGAGCAAATTAGTTTTCCATTTTCCTTTCCCTGGTTGATCACCTTTTAAGTTTTGCTTTGGGTTTGTGAAAATGTAGTGAAGTAAATAACATCAAGGAGGTTAAGTGAAAGTCGTTCAGTTGTGTTCGACTCTTTATGACCCCTTGGACTGTACAGTCAATGGGATTCTCCAGGCCAGAATACTGGAGTGGGTAGCCTTTCCCTTCTTCAGGTGATCTTTGTAACCTGGGATTGAACCCAGGTCTCCCACATTGCAGGCAGATTCTTTACCAGCTGAGCCACAAGGGAAGCCCAACATCAAGTAGAGGGCATATTTATTTGTGGGAAATAGATTAAAATGAATGTTAATTTGATATGAAATAAATCCTATTTTTCCCTCCATAGGCCCCAACCAACATCTTCAAAATTTTAATCCGCCCCGTCTGTGTATTCAGAAATTCTTTCCAGTAAAGAAATGCTTCATTTTTGACTTGCCCATTCACAAGAAGAAACTTGCCCAGCTTGAGACACTGCATAATGATGATCTGGATCCTAAGTTTGTACAACAAGTGGCAGAATTCTGTTCCTACATCTTTAGCCATTCCAAGGCTAAAACTCTGTCAGGAGGCATCAAGGCCAGTGGATCTCGTGAGTACCTTTCCAAGGAGTTTCCTTCAATTCATAATAGAGAATGAGAGCACTATTGTAATTTTTCCTTCCACTGTCAATGCTAAAAATGCATGGTTAGATACTACCAAGAAAATCATAGGTATCATATGTATTAAATATTTCAAAATATATTTCAAAAATATATCTAGATGTTTTTAGTAATGCTTGCAAAATAAGATAAAATAGGAAGAATAATCTGAAGAAAATGTCAAGTTAAAAAAGTTCTGCCTATAAACGATCCACTGTTGAACTAGACTAACCTGCATGGGTTGGCAGCACTTGTTCCACCAACACAGTGAGTACTTGTTAAGTGCCACAGCCTTAGATAGGCAGAAAATGGGAAGACATACATTGTAGAAATGGAACATACTTAACATAAACATTAAACAAACAGATGGCCAGATTGTTTAAAACCCTTCAAGAAATCTAAGCAGACTTCTCAATCCAATTGTTCCTAAATACTCTATGTCTTGGAACTTTGTAAATTATTGTGTGTTAGTCACTTAGTCATGTCCAACTCTTTGTGACCGCAAGGTCTATAGCCCACCAGGCTCCCCTGTCCATGGAATTTACCAGGCAAGGATACTGGAGTGGGTTGCCATTTCCTTCTCCAGGGCATCTTCCCAACCCAGGGTTCAAACCCGGGTCTCCTGCACTGTAGGCAGATGCTTCACAGTCTGAACTAGGGAAGTCCGTATTGTAAATTATTGCTACAGTCTAAAGGGGAGATGAGTGCAAACACAAGTAGGCAAAGGATGAGGAGGACAAACAGGAAAGTTCCAACAAAGAGTAAGGTGACCTGGTCTAATTTGCCTGCTTTGTGTTTTTTCAGGTGAGGGTAACATTCACACCAGCTTTACATGTTCAAGTGGACGAGAAAAGGGAATTTTGAAGGGAATAGAAATCTGAGGAAGAGAGAAAGAAAGGGAAGAGTAAACAGGCAAAAGGTCTATAGTATTCTAAATAAATGAATACACAACTTTGTATAACCATCTCTTCATTGCTCAATTAGAAACTAGTGAAATGTAGGTCATCACACAAATCTTTAATTTTCTCCTTTGAACACTTTCTTTTCTCAGAGAATGAAAGATCTGTCTTCTTGATCACATAATTTCCCAAAAGAACTTACTTGGGCTATTTGAATGTGTGTAGAAGGCTGAATATGCTAAATTAACATTCTCAGAATTACTTCAGAGCATGTCCTTTTTCTCTGCAAATAATTCAAGCATCTCTTCCCCCTGTGAAGATCTAGAGAACCTAGTGCAGACTTATGTCAATGCCATCAACAGTGGGGATCTGCCCAGCATGGAAAGTGAAGTCCTGACCTTGGCCCAGATTAAGAACTTGGCTGCAGTGCAAAAGGCCATTGCCCATTATGACCGGGAGATGGGCCAGAAGCTGCAGCTGCCCACAGAAACCCTCCAGGAACTGCTGGACCTGCACAGGGCCAGTGAGAGAGAGGCCATTGAAGTCTTCATGAAAAACTCTTTCAAGGATGAGGACCAAGGGTACCAGAAAAAATTAGAGGTAATTAAGTTTTTTGCTATAGTGCATGGGACTTAGGGGCAATAAAAGGCAAAATGTTGCTATTCAATACAAAATGTGGACTTAAGAAAAACAATTCTTACTAGACTGAGAGATAATGACTATCACTTATGTGACCAAGATTTCACTATTACTCTGAAGACAAGTAACAACAAAAAGCATATAACTACCCTGGACCCAACTGTTGTCATTATTTAGTAAGTCATGTCCGACTCTTTGCAACCCCATGGACTGTAGCCCTCCTGGCTCCTCTGTCCATGGGTTTTCCCAGACAACAGTACNGGAATAGAAATCTGAGGAAGAGAGAAAGAAAGGGAAGAGTAAACAGGCAAAAGGTCTATAGTATTCTAAATAAATGAATACACAACTTTGTATAACCATCTCTTCATTGCTCAGTTAGAAACTAGTGAAATGTGGGTCATCACACAAATCTTTAATTTTCTCCTTTGAACACTTTCTTTTCTCAGAGAATGAAAGATCTGTCTTCTTGATCACATAATTTCCCAAAAGAACTTACTTGGGCTATTTGAATGTGTGTAGAAGGCTGAATATGCTAAATTAACATTCTCAGAATTACTTCAGAGCATGTCCTTTTTCTCTGCAAATAATTCAAGCATCTCTTCCCCCTGTGAAGATCTAGAGAACCTAGTGCAGACTTATGTCAATGCCATCAACAGTGGGGATCTGCCCAGCATGGAAAGTGAAGTCCTGACCTTGGCCCAGATTAAGAACTTGGCTGCAGTGCAAAAGGCCATTGCCCATTATGACCGGGAGATGGGCCAGAAGCTGCAGCTGCCCACAGAAACCCTCCAGGAACTGCTGGACCTGCACAGGGCCAGTGAGAGAGAGGCCATTGAAGTCTTCATGAAAAACTCTTTCAAGGATGAGGACCAAGGGTACCAGAAAAAATTAGAGGTAATTAAGTTTTTTGCTATAGTGCATGGGACTTAGGGGCAATAAAAGGCAAAATGTTGCTATTCAATACAAAATGTGGACTTAAGAAAAACAATTCTTACTAGACTGAGAGATAATGACTATCACTTATGTGACCAAGATTTCACTATTACTCTGAAGACAAGTAACAACAAAAAGCATATAACTACCCTGGACCCAACTGTTGTCATTATTTAGTAAGTCATGTCCGACTCTTTGCAACCCCATGGACTGTAGCCCTCCTGGCTCCTCTGTCCATGGGTTTTCCCAGACAACAGTACTGGAGTGGGTTGCCATTTCCTTCTCCAGGGGATCTCTTCCCAACATAGGTATCGAACCCACATCTCCTGCATTGCAGGTAGATTCTTTATTACTGAGCCACCAGGGAAGCCCCTAGACCCTATAGATTCTAAAAGTTTCATACACAGATAACTCATCTTATTATGTTACAATCATGGACTAGTTTTTTCAAAGCAATCTTATCCCTTAAAAATTTGTATTCATAAAGTATTAACTTTCCTTTTTTATTAATCAAGCATACAGAATTGCCAAAGGCTCTACTACAAGATTATCTCCTCAGGTTTAATAGCATATGCTCATTATTCAGGCCAATTATCCATTCTACCTCCTCACTGGAAATCCCAGACCCAATATAATATTGAAACAGTAGTAGCACAGTAAGTTGCATTTAAAATTAGGGCTTGAGACTAGAGATCTGTAGTCTGAAGATTCTATCTAAAGTAGAAGAGGCAAAAGAAAGGGGTGTCCAGAGACTTCAGACACAAAAGTAAAGTCACTTTTCTACAGTGTATTATCCATGGAACTTTTTTACAATAGGTTTGGTAGAAAGAATATAGTATTGCTTGTAGTCTTTGAATTCCCAGAAAAAATACAGAGATTCTCTTTGTGAATCATTTCTAAAAATACTGTAGTGTTGGTAACACCTTTTCCATGGGCCTTTGTCCCCTTAAAGATGCAGCTAGCAGCCAAACAGAATGACTTTCATAAAAAAAACTTGGAGGCATCACAGAATCGTTGCTCAGCTTTACTTCAGGATATTTTTCATCCTCTAGAAGAAAATGTGAAGCAAGGGGTTTATTCAAAACCTGGAGGCTATTGTCTCTTCATTCAGCAGAGAGACGAGCTGAAAGCAAAGTACAATCAGGAGCCTAGGAAAGGAATACAGGTAACCTTGGTTTTATGTATTAGTTATGGGGGGCTTGTGGGGAGGGGTCTTCTTTGAAAAATCAATGACGACAGACAGGAAGAACAATAGTTGTGGAATTGAACTAGACTTTTGTGATGAAAGTGAAAGAGGAGAGTGAAAAAGTTGGTTTAAAGCTCAACATTCAGAAAACTATGATCATGGCATCTGGTCCCATCACTTCATGGGAAATCGATGAGGAAACAGGGGAAACAGTGTCAGACTTTATTTTGGGGGCTCCAAAATCACTGCAGATGGTGATTATAGCCATGAAATTAAAAGATGCTTACTCCTTAGAAGGAACGTTATGACCAACTTAGAGAGCATATTGAAAAGCAGAGATATTACTTTGCCAACAAAGGTCCGTCAAGTCAAGGCTATGGTTTTTCCAGTAGTCATGTATGGCTGTGACAGTTGGACTGTGAAGAAAGCTGAGCGCCAAAGAATTGATGCTTTTGAACTGTGGTGTTGGAGAAGACTCTTGAGAGTCCCTTGGACTGCAAGGAGATCCAACCAGTCCATTCTGAAGGAGATCAGCCCTGGGTGTTCATTGGAAGGACTGATGCTGAAGCTGAAACTCCAGTACTTTGGCCACCTCATGAGAAGAGCTGACTTGGAAAAGACTCTGATGCTGGGAGGGATGGGGGCAGGAGGAAAAGGGGATGACAGAGGATGAGATGGCTGGATGGCATCACTGACTCGATGGATGTGAGTCTGAGTGAACTCCGGGAGTTGGTGATGGACAGGGAGGCCTGCAATGCTGCAATTCATGGGGTCACAAAGAGTCGGACACAACTGAGCAACTGAACTCAACTGAATCATTTTTTACTTCTGATTATATTTTTTCGGGTTCTTAGGCTGAGGAAGCTCTTCAGAAATATTTAGAGTCCAAGGAGTCTGTGAGTATTACCATTTTGCAGACAGACCTGGCTCTAACAGCAAGGGAAAAGGAGATCGAAGGTGAGAAAAAAANCATGGCATCTGGTCCCATCACTTCATGGGAAATCGATGAGGAAACAGGGGAAACAGTGTCAGACTTTATTTTGGGGGCTCCAAAATCACTGCAGATGGTGATTATAGCCATGAAATTAAAAGATGCTTACTCCTTAGAAGGAACGTTATGACCAACTTAGAGAGCATATTGAAAAGCAGAGATATTACTTTGCCAACAAAGGTCCGTCAAGTCAAGGCTATGGTTTTTCCAGTAGTCATGTATGGCTGTGACAGTTGGACTGTGAAGAAAGCTGAGCGCCAAAGAATTGATGCTTTTGAACTGTGGTGTTGGAGAAGACTCTTGAGAGTCCCTTGGACTGCAAGGAGATCCAACCAGTCCATTCTGAAGGAGATCAGCCCTGGGTGTTCATTGGAAGGACTGATGCTGAAGCTGAAACTCCAGTACTTTGGCCACCTCATGAGAAGAGCTGACTTGGAAAAGACTCTGATGCTGGGAGGGATGGGGGCAGGAGGAAAAGGGGATGACAGAGGATGAGATGGCTGGATGGCATCACTGACTCGATGGATGTGAGTCTGAGTGAACTCCGGGAGTTGGTGATGGACAGGGAGGCCTGCAATGCTGCAATTCATGGGGTCACAAAGAGTCGGACACAACTGAGCAACTGAACTCAACTGAATCATTTTTTACTTCTGATTATATTTTTTCGGGTTCTTAGGCTGAGGAAGCTCTTCAGAAATATTTAGAGTCCAAGGAGTCTGTGAGTATTACCATTTTGCAGACAGACCTGGCTCTAACAGCAAGGGAAAAGGAGATCGAAGGTGAGAAAAAAATGGGGGGAAAATGCAACACAGAAATTCTACACATTTTTAAGTTAATTTGACCTGTTTAAACCTGGGATCATTAAACCATAAGTAGAATGGCAAACATGTACCATTCTTAGCTCCTCAGTTTATACTTGAATAGGGCATATACCCTCAGCCACCATATGATTACTTGCAGGGAGAAAAAATGACCAAGGAAATTTTATCTATGAAGTAGCGGCAATAACAAATAAGGGAGTGGGGGCAGAAGGACGGGTACTTTAATCCTAGAAAGGTTTGTCATTTCCTTCCTCTCTGAGGTAGGTATAACAGAAGAGTTGATGAAGGCTGAAGCACAAAGGTTGATGAAAAGTCTAATGCAGCATCAGCAAATGGAGCAGAGGAAGATATTCCATCAGGAACAAGTGAGACTAATGGAGAGAAACAGAGTATACCAGCAGGCATTGCAACTGAGGGCCATGGAAGGTCAGCTCCAGGTACTCATCAGTTATTTCATCTCTGGATTTTAATCACACTCCCCTCTCTGTATCAGTGAGAACACAAGCACCAACAACGTGGAAGAGGCAGCATACGACTGTGGCCTAGGGCAAAGACTGGAATCAAATAGTGTGGGTGAGAAACCCAGCTCCACCTCTTACTAAACATATTGTTTGGAGATATTTATATTAATATTACTTATTTTATAAGGCTATTTTGAAGCTTAAATGAGTCAGTATTTAAGTTTAGAATGGTGCTTGGCACAGCATACGCACTATAATTTGTTAAGCAAAATCCAAGGACATTTCTAACCCACAGTAATTAGTCTTTTTGTTATTTTGTTCATTTTTCTAGCTAGTCTTTTCCTTTGGTCATAGATTACCTTGTTAAATTAATCTCATATTTTTCTGTCTTTAGCTTAATTGTTGCTGGTTCTGAAGGCCTTTAACTTGCAGAGTTTGTTTCATCCAGTCCTCTGCTATTATTGTCACTCAGCTGGCAGTAGTTCCTGTCTACCAAGCACTGTACAAAGCACCACACATACATTCTTTAACCTAGTCTATTCAGTGAATCAGGGCCATTATGCCCCCATCTTTCTGATTAGAAAAATTAAGTTCCAAAGAGAAAATTAATGCCACTATCACACAACCTAACAAATTATCAAAACAGCCTTCCCAGTGAGTGGGATCTGCAGTGCTTTCATATCTACAAACCTAGTCTTACATTCTTCTGTGAGCACCCTTAAGAGACAAAGGACATCCTCCCTATCATGGCTGATCTACCTGTAGGTTCTTGTTTTCCAAGAACTGTTTCAAGACAATTTTGTGATTACAGACCCGCACCGAAGGGCAGTATTTTCAGTCTAGGGTTTCTGATCTTATTCATTCCTTCTATTTTAACCCTGTGACTGTGGTGACATGGAACAAATTCCCTTATCTAAGGCTCAGACTCATCACCTGATTAAGGATATCATGTAGACCACCCAGTTGAAGTTTTGTATTGAGCTTTAAAGTTATGATATTCATAATGGATAAAATGTGCATTTTACTAATTTTAACCTCTCCTTGTAATACTAGATCTGATGTTCCTTTGTGTGTACATGAGAACTGAAGTCAAGATGTGATTCAGATTGCTTAAGGACAAAGGGAGAAGGGGCCTTAGGATATAATTCTTGGGATACCAATATTTCAGGAGAGATGATGTTTCTGCAGCTATAGGAACAGATTGGGAAAAAGAATTACACAAGTAGGAAACCAAGAGTAAGAGGTAAAATGGATATGAATGGAAAGGAGGAATTAGGGACTATTTTTTATTACTGATTGTTTAAAATAAGTAAGGGAAAGTCAGTGACTGGGACTCTTGCTAAACAATGATCTAGACACCACTTTTTGCTCAGCTCTTTCATTTTATGTTTCCCTCTTTAGGAAGAGGTTAAAAGGCTCAAGGAGAAAATCCAAGCTGAGAACAGAAAACTTCAGGACAAACTCCAGAATCTTCTGAGGAATGACTCACCAGATGACATATGAATCTTACTCTAAAGAGCTAAACACTAGAATTTCATTAACTTGTTCATTTTCACTGAAGACACAAAGAAACAAGAAACTATAGAACTTGACCCAATCCTCATTTAAATAAACTTCATGATAATTATACTGAACTTTTGTATTGAATTATTAAGTTATGATACTCAATGGATAAAACGTGCATTTTACTAATTTCTTGGTAGTTTAAGTATTGATTGCTTCCTTAAAAAAATTATGACTTTTGTTATAAGGGACATTTTATCATTGCCTCTTGGCAGTGATATGGGCAGGTTCTATCAAGGAAACTTTCTCTTGTGCCTCTAATTTTCCGTATTTTTCTCAGTGGGGATTGGAAGTGACCTGAAGTGGGGAGTGTTTCTATAATAACCCAAGTCACATGGCTCTTGATTGAACTCAGGTGGGCATCACTCTTGGCCAAACGGTTCTGTAAGAGGCCATCAGGGAGAAGCATCGATGATAAAAACAAACAAAAACTAACCTAGCTTCTTAGTGCAGACAGTATACAATGTATGGTTCCCAACTGGATGGAGGATACTCAGTTTATGGGCAATTATATGATTCCTGGTCATGGTTAATAGACGATCTACTTAGATTATTCTAAGCTGTAAGTAAATAACATCATAATGAAACAGAAGTACTCTAGAAGATGGAAAGAACCACCAGCATGGAAATTATGTCAAAAGCTGAAAAGCTAAAGAAGTCTAACCTTCCTTCTATCCTCACCAAGGGCTAGTGTATTTTATATTATGAACCAATTTCTATTGGATTTTGTTTATAATCCTTTAAGCCTGTAAATAAATAGTATAAGGAATGCAACACAATGTGACAAACAATATGATGCAGCTCATTTAATTTTAAGCCCCAAATGGTGGCATTTAATTTTGAGCCTTGCTTACAGTACAAAATTTAAATGAGTGTAATTCCTTGCAATCATATATGAAAGCCTACTGATTTTTATTAAAAACTATAGGTTATAAAATATATATATATATTAAATGTAAATAACCGTAAATTTTTTAAAAATAATTCTACCACTTTGGCTTTTTTCTCCCAATAGTTATATCTTCAGGGATTTCTATATTTCCCTAAAATGACTGAAAATTCTTTTAATAGTAAAAAAGTAAATATTTTCTTATACATATTATTTCCTTTTTGTTTATCTCCAGTAAAATCAGCTCAGTACAGTCATCAGTCATGTCCAGTTCTTTGTGATCCATGGTCTGTAGCATGCCAGGCTTTCCTGTCTATCACCAACTCCCGGAGCTTATTCAAACTCATGTCCATCGACTTAGTGATGCCATCCAACCATCTCATTCTCATCCTCTGTCATCCCCTTCTCCTCCAACCTTCAATCTTTCTCAGCATCAGGGTCTTTTCCAGTGAGTTGGTTCTCCACATCAGGTGGCCAAAATACTGGAGTTTCAGCTTATGCATCATTTCTTCCAATGAATATTCAGGACTCATTTCTATTAGGATTGACAGGTTGGATCTCCTTGCAGTCCAAGGGACTCTCAACAGTCTTCTCCAACACCACAGACCAAAAGCATCAATTCTTCAGTGCTCAGCTTTCTTTAGAATCCAACTCTCATATCCATACATGACCACTGGAAAAA
>SJYW01048965.1:1602714-1620432 GCA_006410735.1 Raphicerus campestris | reverse complement strand
TTTTCATGAGGAAAACAATCAACAAACTAGAAATTTAAGGAAAATCTCAACATAATAGAAGTCATATAAAAAACCACAGCCAACATAATATTCAACAATGAAAGAGAGCAAGCTTTCCTTCTACAAAATTTAACCCAAATGGATCAAAGACCTTAAGAGCTATTCATAAAACTATGAAGGTCGTAGAAGAAAATACAGGAGAAAAGCTTCACAATATTGCATTTAGCAAAGATTTCTTTGAAATAATACCAAAAATATAAATAGCAATAAAAATATATAAGTTGGACTTCATCCAAAATAAAACACTTATGTATCAAAGGACATTGCTGCTGCTGCTGCTGCTAAGTTGCTGTCGTGTCAGACTCTTCTGTGACCTCATAGACAGCAGCCCACCAGGCTCCCCCATCCCTGGGATTCTCCAGGCAAGAGCACTGGAGTGGGTTGCCATTTCCTTCTCCAATGCATGAAAGTGAAAAGTGAAAGTGAAGTCACTCAGTCGTGTTTGACTCTTAGTGACCTCATGGACTGCAGCCTACCAGTCTCCTCCGCCCATGGGATTTCCCAGGCAAGAGTCCTGGAATGGGGTGCCATTGCCTTCTCTGATCAAAGGACACTATTGAGAGTTCAATAGATAACACACAAATTGGAAGGAAATATTTGCTAGTCATAAATCTGATAAAGGATTGATATGCAGAATATATAAATAAGTCTTACAGTTTAGCACAAATAAATTAAAGGTCAACCCAATTAAAAAATGAGCAAATGACTTGACAGACATTTCTTCTGAGAAATTATTCAAAAGACCAATGAACACATGAAAAGATACTCAACATTAATAGTCATTAGGGAAGTACAAAGCAAAACCACAATGTATTGAAACAACATGTAATGGAAAATAACCTGAAAAATTATATATGTATATATAACTGAATCACTTTGCTGTACTCTTAAAACTAACACAATATTGTAAATCAACTGTGCTTCAAAAAAAGGGCAACAAAACATAGCATACAGCTTATGTGAATCCGGAAAATTATATTTATAATGAAGTTGGAAAATTTGACACTGAATGAATTNATAACCTGAAAAATTATATATGTATATATAACTGAATCACTTTGCTGTACTCTTAAAACTAACACAATACTGTAAATCAACTGTGCTTCAAAAAAAGGGCAACAAAATATAGCATACAGCTTATGTGAATCTGGAAAATTATATTTATAATGAAGTTGGAAAATTTGACACAATAACTTGATAATATTAAAAGTTTTTGCACTTTAAAAAACCACAATGAGATACTACTTCATACCCATTAGGATGGCCATTATCAAAAGAACTATAACAAATGTAGGAAAAACGTGGAGAAATTAGAACCATTGTGTGTTTCTGGTGGAAATGTAAAATGGTAGAGTTTCTGTGGAAAATAATATGGTGATTTCTTTAAAAAGCTTAGCATAGAATTATCATATGATCCAGCAATTCCCCTTCTTGGTGTATACCCAAAAGAAGTGAAAGCAGGGACAAAACAGATATTTGAACACCCATGTTCTGAGTAATATTATTCACAGTAGCCAAAATGAGGAAACAGTACAAATGTCCATAAACTGGATGACTAGATAAGCAAATGGATATCACATACAATTACTCAGCCTTAAAAAGGAAGAGAATTTGATACATGGCACAACATTGTTGGACCTTGAAGACATCACACTCAGAGAAATAAACCTATCACTAAAGGACAAATAATATATGATTCTTTACATGAGATTCCAAGACTGGTCAAGTTTATAGATAATACAGAATTGTGGTTATCAAAGGCTGGGGTATTTTTATTTATTAGGGCATAGAATTCCTGTTGGGGGAAATTTATAGATGTTAATTCCTTTTGGGGGAAATTTATGGATGTTAGTGATGTTTACACAACAGTGTGAATTTACTTAATACCACAGAATTTTAAAAATGTTACAATGGTAAATTTTGTGGTAAATTTCATGTATGTGTATCCTGCATGAGGGCATGCGCAGTCGTTTCAGCTGTGTCTGACTCTTTGCAACTCCATGGACCATAACTCACCAGGTTCCCCTAACCATGAGATTTTCCCAGCAAGGATACTGGAATGGGTTGCCATGCCCTCCTCCAGGCGTCTTCCCTACCCAGGGATCAAACCTGGGTCTCTGGCATCTCTGCATTGCAGGCGGATTCTTTACCTGCTGAGCCATTGGGGAAGCCCATGTATAATTTAACAACAGTTTAAAATAAGAAAAGAAATAAGAATAACCAATACAGATTTAAACATTTTTTAAATCTTAAAGATCAATAGAAATGCTCCCACTACATGAATATTTTTGTAAATGTCTTGTGGTTTATTATTACATACATTGNTTTAACAACAGTTTAAAATAAGAAAAGAAATAAGAATAACCAATACAGATTTAAACATTTTTTAAATCTTAAAGATCAATAGAAATGCTCCCACTACATGAATATTTTTGTAAATGTCTTGTGGTTTATTATTACATACATTGCTTGTTTTTTATTACCATATTTGTCTTTCTAGGAAAGGAAAAAAATTGTGCTTTTGAAAAGGAAACTGAGACAAAGTGCAAAGAGCTGTGATCTGATACAGGCCGTAGTGACGATAAGAACANTTTTCACAGAACTAGAACAAATAATTTCAAGGTTTGTATCGAAATACAAAAAAACCTCGAAGAGCAGTAATTTTATTTTGACCCTAGACTTTTTTCTACATTTAGAAGTTTAGAGAAAAGAAACTATCTATTAGTTTCTGAAGAAAAGAGAACCTCTGAAAAGGGGATAGGGAAATGAAATTTTTCCAGTTTATAAGCACACTTTCATTACATGTAATTCACAGGAAGACTAAACTGTTTCCGGAATTAGTTCTTGGTGCCTGATACAAGCAACAGATTTCATTGGTCTGGAGAAGCAACAGGTGATTTCTCAGCATTGATCCTATTTCAGCCCTGTCCTACTTTCACAATCAACTTCACTTATATTAATAGGAAATGAAAGTTGCAGGAATGCTTCTCACCCCTGGGTCATGTTTGCTGACATATCATTGTCAAGTCACATGGCTAAACATGAACTTAATGTGGAGGGGACTACACAGGGCAGAAGTACTAGGAGACTTCTTCTGGGGCCACCAATATCAACACCAAGCCTACCTGAGTGGTTACACTAGATTTACTCAGGAACTCTGTCTGAGAATTCTAGTCGCTCCGTGTCTTAATCTACCTTTCCATTTATCAGTATTGTCCATTTAGGCCATTGTACTAGGTGTGTGCTACAATATCCTAGCGATGTTAACTTGATTTATCTTATGATTTATGCTATTAGATATTTTTCAAATGTTGTGATCATTTGGATACGTTCTTTCTGTAGAGCTGAATTATTATTTTCAATTTTCTATTGAGTATCTGTCTTTCTAGAAGTTATTTATATGTTTAAATATGGTCATTATTTATGTCTTCTCATATGTAGTTTACCTTTTTCTTTTATTAAGGGTGTTTTTCTGATAAATAATATATCTAAATTTTTAATAGTCAAATTTGTTCATCTTTACAACTGTTTCACACATTTAATGCCCTAAAAATACCTTTCCTGTCCTCAAATACTTGAAACTATTCTTGCATACTATTTTCCAGAGGCTATTGTTTTCCCTTTTATATTGAATTCTGCAATCTTTCTGGAATAACTTTTTGTGTATTGTATGACATGAGAGTCATTTTCTGTTTTCCTTGTAGATATTCACTGGCCTAGGACCATTCATTTAAAAATCGTCATTTCTGCCAGTTTTAAATGATTACTGGCTGGTCCTCAAGCTCTCAGTTGAGGCATAAGTCTGAGATAATATTTTAAATGAGCATCCACCAGAGCATTAGCATTACAATTTGTTCTGACCACGCTTGGTCTTCTAATTCCCAATGATTCTAATCTTTGCCATTTGGTAGTTTATTAGTTAACTCTCTTCAACTAAATAGGAGGTAATTTTTCAGGTGAAGATTAGTTTTATTCATATTTACATTATATTACTATTTATTTGTATATATTGCTAGATGGAAATTTGGAGACACAGAATGGAATGAAGAGCAAAGAAAGGAATTCCATTGAATTCTATTAGGTTCTATTGAATATCTATTGACTATCCATAGAACACTGTACCCAGCATATGAAGGGTATATTTTAAAGTACAGAAGAATATTTAGCTGACATATTTCCTACCCTCTGACTCTTTTTCCTCATTAAATATGGGGATAATAAGTACCCCATATCTAAAGTATTGTTATGAGCCTTAAACTATACATTAATAGAGCATTGGCTTCAAAGTCAGAGCTAGATGGCTTCAAATTCAGGTCCAAATTCACGTTTACTTTCACTTTTCACTTTCATGCATTGGAGAAGGAAATGGCAACCCACTCCAGTGTTCTTGCCTGGAGAATCCCAGGGATGCAGGAGCCTGGTGGGCTGCTCTCTATGGGGTCGCACAGAGTCGGACACCACTGAAGTGACTTCGTAGCAGCAGTCTAGGACTTCTCACAATTCACAGTCTTTAAGAGCCTCAGGTTTTATCATCTGTAAAATGGGGACAGATCTAGTACTTTGCTTATATTTCTACATTTCTTCTTTCTAATACTAATACCAAATGCATGGAACAAACTTTGGTGCGTAGTATGGATTTGATTACTTTTAGGTGCCACTGTTTTTCAGTCATCTGTTGTTATATCAAAAGTGTTTGTGCATCATCTGTTTGCTAAGAATTTTGTTAGGTACTTTCAAAGAGAAGAAAAATTGCTCTTCCTAGGTGCCTACAATCAGATTAATAAGCAGGACCTTGGTAGTGTGAAGAGAGTAATGAAACCACTCAAAGGATTTAACTCAAACTCAAAAAATGGATTGAACATTGAGACAAGATTATATGAGTCAACAACAGAGCAGTATACAGAGACATCAGTTGCTTGAAGCAGAAAAAGGATTACGTGAGAAATAAGTCATAGAACCCTTCCACCCTCCCTCCCTCGCTCCCTCTGCCCTTTCCTACTACTTGTAAAGCTCTAACAGGGGAACAAGATATTTCTCAAACTTATTTGGCCTTGAAATATTTTTATCAAGAAACATTCCAGAGCTCACTGTTCAGTAGGATGACCTTTGGGGAATCCTGGCATAGACCTCCAGATGTAGAGCACAGAGGCCTTTAAACAGCTGGAAGGCCATGAAAAGAATAAGTCAGAGTCCCAAGGAAGTCCTCAATCAAAAGAGCCTGAGCGAAAGAAAGTGAAAGTGAAAGTCACTCAGTTGTGTCTGACTCCTTAGGACCCCATGGACTATACTGTCCATGGAATTCTCCAGGCCAGAATACTGGAGTGGGTCACTTCTCTCTTCTCTAGGGGATCTTCCCAACCCAGGGATCAAGCCCAGGTCTGCTGCACTGCAGGCAGATTCTTCACCAGCTGAGCCACAAGGGAAGCCCCAAAGAGCCCAGGGACTACAAACTCAAGCTGCCTAATTATTATATGTAATAGGTAATAATATGTGAAGAGTTTGGCCTAGGAAGCAATTGATAAATAAGACACATTATTATTATTTTTGTTCACTTGGCAACGACAGAGGTATTAAGTGAGGTGGTTGATAGCATGGGTACTGGAGAAAGACTTTTGGGGTTCAATCATACTTACTACCTTGTGATTATAGCACAATATTAAATCTCTCTAATATTGTGGTAAAAGTAAATAATATTGTGGTATAAGACTAAGAGGGGGTAATGTATATAAAGAAGTTGTCACTGGGTATGAATCAAGTGTGCAAAAAATGGAATATAACTTCATTTTTTATTACTTATTAAGCACTAAGGGCCAATACTAGGGTTAAGTATGGAGAATTATAAAAAATGTATGACACAGTCATTCCCCTGGAGAAGTTAATAGTTCTCACTTACTAAACACGAGTAAACAGCTACATTATGCTTGAATCTAATTGGACCTAGAAAATCATTATGTTAGGTTTTCTCATCCTAATACTTTTCAAACTGTATCCAAACAAGAAATAAACAGCATTATTTTAATTGATCCAATGGATCTTTCATTTTTCTTTTCAGCAGTCTCTAAGACGTTTTCTAATTATAAAATCGAAAGTTTCCAGTTGAGAAGTCACGCCACGCTCTCTCACTAGCACAGCTCTTGCAATTTCTTTGTAGCCTTAGATTCTACTTTCAGTTTAAGCGCTGTCTATTTCTTTGCAGACACTGCCTGATAGTTTTGCTTTCTCATCACTGGGTGTCTGAGGAAAATCTGAGAAGCCCCAGGAGATTGGAGGGATAAAATAAAGCCCAAATTGTCAGTGAGAAAGAAAAGTGAAACCAAACTTAGAAGAAACAGGAAGAGGACACGCTCTTCAAACCTTCCAGTTGAGGCAGCTTCCTGCTCTCCTCCAGAGAATCTCTCCACCGGGTAAGACTGAGGCTGGGTGGGAAGAGATTTACGGGAGGCAGCACACTTCCTCTAAAGCCATCATATCAAGACAGGCTGCGCAGAGCCTGACCTGTCATGAGTTCAGATGAAAGTCTGATGGTGGGCAGCAGGGTGACCTCTAAGTGCCCACTGCTGAGCTCTGTGTTGAATTAGGTTCCAGCAGAGGCAGAGTCTAAACTGAGAGCCAGGAATGCTTCAAGATTCTTTCTTGATACTTTATTAAAGTGTTTTTATTTTTGATAAAAGCCACTAACTAAAGCTCGGAGTTCACTTCTGTCTTTATTGCAAACTTTCCAAGTGCTAGAATGTGGGGTCTACAAAAAAAGGCTACAGGTTATTGTAATTTGGGAGCTTACAAAATCTTTGTGCAGCCACTTTTTCGGGTCAATAACTGATTGATTTTCATTTTATAAAAGTGCTATGTCTCATGTTAAAACCAGACAATCTTCTTGCCAGCATTCCTGGTGGGCCACTCTTGTAAGAGGAAGAGTACTATCATAGGGAAAAAAAAAAAAAAGCCTTTTTTTTTTTTTTGCCATCCCTAAAGAAAGGGGAAGCCAGATAGGTGGCAAGACTGGCATGATGTAAGATTCCAGTCTTCAGCCAGATTCAGAAGTAATCAACTATAATAGAAGCAATCATGCTTTGTTATAGGATAAGAATAAACGCCAGCATCCCTTAGTCTGTCTTTGTTGATATCTCAAAAAGTTAATAAAAGTTTTATTATGATCACTTCCAGTTACAGGGATTGAGACACTGAAGTTAACAAGGTGAGCAGGGCATTACTAAAAGAGAACTTCAACTTCTCTTAATGCTATAAAATTATCAAATCATCAAGTCCTGGTTAAAGAGGTCATGACTAAAATCATGCGAATAAATACTTTATATAGAACAGAGCTCAGAGAGGAAACATGATCATTTATAAGCTCATATTTCATAAGAGGAGCTTCATTACCTGAGGTAATTAAAAGCAATATGCCAGTTGATATATATGGAGATAATAAAGAATCAATCTTCAAACACAAGAAGGTCAAAATTTGGTAACATAATTGAGTGAAATATAGAGTATTAACAAAAACTTCAGAAACTATGACCTGATGAAAATGAAGAAGTGTTTTATTCAAGGTTTATTAGGACTGCAGCCTGGGAGACAAGTTCAAAAAGCACTTAAAAACTTGTGTTCCTCTTGACTACAAAATAGAAAAAGTTCATAAATGTCAAAACTAAGACCAGTTACTTACAATTCTGTGTTAAGGATTATAATTAAGGCGAAAAGTAAGGACCTGAATTGGTTGCTGAATTGATTTTAAATTGGTTTAAATCGCTGAAATGGTTTTAAGGTTCCACAGGGTGGGGGGAGGAGGGAATCCTGAACGATAAAGTTGCAGGTAGCAGATGTTGTCCCAAATACAGCTGATGGTGTCCTTAGGTGTGATATGGTCAGAGAAAATTCAGGCTTCTCATGGTGCTAATATGCCTTAGACTAAATTCTTAATGGCACTCAACTCTAGTTTTGCATGTCTGAACTATGATTACTCCATTGTAATTTCAATTTGTCATGAAGAGTGACATTCAGATTAGCGGTATCAGTCTTGGGTGAAAACACATGAATTCAGATGCAGATCAACGGTTAAGAACCAGTGAGTCACTAGACAGGGTGGACTGTGGCCTCTTAGGAGTGCCTGTCCCTGAGAGGAGGAAGCCACTGGGCACCCTGAGTCTCCGTCTGATCCAGAGCTTGCCCAGAAACAGACTTGGGAGAAACTGAGTCCAAGACTGGGTTAGGATGGCATGTGTTTCACATTCTATAAATGTTTGATACAATAGTCCCCAGGTGCAGGCTGCCTGTTACATACGCCTGAGGTGAGACAGCTCAGGGTGTCCCGTCCAAAGATCAAAATTTGAAGGTGAAAAGCTTTGAAATGAACTTTTGTGATGAAGTCAGAAGATGTGAGACACAAGGAAAAAAATCTCCATGTTATGGAAATGTGATACAAGCTGAGCCAGTGGAAATACAGTCTGGTATACCCTTCTCCTGGAAAAGAATTTGGCAATAAGCAACAAAAGTATACACTCTTGCCTTTTGACAGAGTAACCTCATTCCCCAGAATCTATTCTGAAGAAACAGCTGCAACAATATGAAAGCAGGGTTATTCACTGCAGCACAGTAATTGAAAAACACTAGAAGCAATCTGAGTGCCCACACATAGGAGTGGTTAAGTAAACTACAGTATACACAGTTAATGGAGTAAGCACCCATCCAAAAGAAAGAGCAAGCTTTCTATGAAGTGATATAGAGTGATTTCCATATATTTGTAAAACATGATCTCTCTTATTAAAAATGTGAATAGGAAAATATATCTGATTTATGGAAAGAATATCTAAGAAGTATCAACCAGAAACTAATGAGATTGGTTTATTCTCAGAAAATGGGTGATTATGAGGTAGTAAGGATAAAAATCCCATGGGCAGAGGAGCCTGGTGGGCTACATGGGTTCACACAGAGTCGGATACTACTGAGCTTTCAGGAATAGAAGGGTGGAACATAATGGAGTGGTCGTATGAAGAAAAAGTGACATTTCCCTGAGTATACCTTTTTGGAAAGCTCTCACTCTCACAACTACAAAATGTTTCACATACTCAAAAAAATAATCACATGCTAAAATTAACGAAGATGTGAAATAAGTGAAAATGTTAGTCACTCACTCATGTCTGACTCTTTGCAACCTTATGGACTGTAGCTTGCTAGACTCCTCTGTCCATGGACTTCTCCAAGCAACAATACTGGAGTGGGTAGCTGTTTCTTTCTCTGGGGGATCTTCCCAACCCAAGGACTGAACCCAGGTCTCCCGCATGGCAGGCAGATTCTGAGTGACCTCAGAAGCCCAACCAAGATGTGGGGGAGTCCTCAATGAAGCACAAATAGTAAAAAATGAAACTATGTTACAAATGAATAAACTAACAGCTCAAGAGGATGCGGAAGGAAAGAACTAATCTAAGAATTTGAGAATACAGTGTTTTGACTACGTATATTAGGTTAAAGACAAAAACAACTGTGTCTTAATAATGCACTTTAATTAGTAAATCTATTTATCACCAAGATATGGATTAGCGACTTTGAAACTACTTTATACATATACTAGAACTCAGCACATAAGCAAATATATGATAATAAGAGCTGTGGCTTTCATAGAGTATGGAGTTGAAAGGTAAAGCTTGAGTAATCCTGTTGTGTTGAACTGCAATAGGAAACATGAGCAGTATATAACATAGGGAGTCCAGCCTGGCACTCTGTGACAACCTAGAGTGGTGGGATAGTGAGATGAGAGCGAGGGTCAAGAGGGAGGGGATATCTATGTGCTTATGAATGATTCATGCTGTTAAATAGCAGAAACCAACACAACATTGTAAAGCAATTATCCTCCAATTAAAAACATCAGCAGGAAGTTAAGGCTGGATACAGAAAGACAGAAATAAATACAGATGTATCTACATGTGCTAGTATTCATACCTGTATTTCTGAATTTGGCCCACTGAGGGGACCTAGAAATAAGGTCACATCTAGTGTTATATCCTGGCATCAAAGTTCTGTTATTCAAAGAAGGAATCAGGGTTTCTGGAAGAAATGGCCACATCAAAAGCTGACTCAGGCAAAGTACAAGAAGGACCAGGAATACCTTGTGGGGCCACAAAGTAAGAAAGTGCTTAGCATATGACGGAAGCATGGCCAAATGACCCAGGAGCCAGGTTAAAGAAGCTCTCAAAGAACAAATCTGGGGCAAATTAAGCAATAAGGAAATAATAATTTGTTTGTTGTAGTTTAGTCACTCAGTTGTGTCTGATCTTCTATGACCCCGTGGACTATAGCCCACCAGGTTCCTCTGTCCGTGGGATTTTCCAGGCAAGAATACTGGAGTGGGTTACCATTTCCTTCTCCCAGATCTTTCCGACCCAGGGTTTGAACCTGCCTTTCCTTCTTGGCAGGCGGATTCTTTACTTCTGAGCCACAAGGGAAAGATAGTAAAGTACTAAACCCCACAGAATAAAATAAATACCTATGAGTCTATACTGACACAACTAAATAATTAAATGAGGAAAAAATATAGAGAAGATGAGATAGCTTGTTTGAAGTAGAACCTCAGCTAATGTTGAAGGAATGGTGAAGTACAAATGACCTACAGTCAAGCACCACGGTAATAACTGTTACAAGCAAGAATCATTAGTAGTGAATGTTAAAATCATCACGAAAAAAAAACGATATGAAACTTTGAGGAGAGGAGAATATATCTGCAGTCTCAAAAATATCTCCGCCCATGTTAACTTTTTTATTACAAGGAAGTAATTACAAGGAGGTAATTGTAACTTTACAGTGGAGAAATCTGGCAGACAACACCTAAACTAAGTGATCACAATTAACATCACAGCACCAGAGTATGTTCTACAGACATTATGAAATCTTTGATAGGATACACCGAGACTGGCAGAACATCACAACTACGGCATTCTTGCCAAAAAAAAAAAGGAAAAACGTAACCTCAATCTAATTATGAAGAACCATAAGAAAAAGCCAAAAAGAAGGATATTTTGCAAAATGACAGGCCATTCCTCTTCTAAAATGACAATGGCATGAAAGACAAAATGAAAATGAAGGACTGCCAACGATGAGAGAAGACTAAGCAAAGGTAGTGAGTGAATGAGACAAAGGATCCTGAATTGCATCCTGGATCAGAAAAGGGCAGTAGGAGCAAAAGGAAAGCTAGGACAGAAACAGCTAGGCAAAAAGAAAACTGGTGACATGGGGGAAAGTGTGTAGCTTAGTTAATAGTATTGTTTCAATATAAAAGTCCTGCTTCAATCATTGATTGTGTTTATATAAGCTATTAATAAGAGTGTAGCTGGGGAAATGGCATGTGGAAGTTCTCTGTATCCAATGTATGATTTTGTGTAAGGGTAAGCTCCTTCAAAATAAAGTTATTTTTAAAGGGAACCCATGGACTAGTCTATAGGACAAGCTTAAAGGGATCATTGGGCTTTTTAAAACACATAAGGAAAAAAGTTCAAGGAGAAAACCAAATTTTGGTCCTAACTGTAAAGTTTTCACTCAGCTCACTGACTAAATGTTGGTTTCCATGCCATCTTTTCCTTTGAAGATCAGGGAACACCCTGGACATGGCCTCAGAGATCCACATGCCAGCCCCAAAGTGCCTCATTGAGAACATCAGTGGGCAACTGCTGGCTAATTCAGAAGCTCTGAAGATCCTGTCTGCCATCAGGCAGCCTGTTGTGGTGGTGGCTATCGTGGGCCCATACCGCACAGGCAAGTCCTACCTGATGAACAAGCTGGCCGGGAAGAAAAAGGGTGAGTAACAAGGGCAGAGCCCAGCCAAGTCCCTTCTGTCCACCCACACTCCCAGCGTGCAGGCTGGTGATGTGAGGAGAGGAAGTGAGAGACCTGGGAGGGATATTGAAAGCTAAGTTTCATTTTAGTGATGGGCTTCTTATATTCATTCTGTGCTGGAGGATAAGAGTCGACTCTTCCCACTTTGCCTTAACTTCCTCTTTAAAGTATAAACCTGTCTTTCTGAAAGGAATACAGTAGTTATAAATAAAACTAACATAGATAATAATAAACAATAAAACATTTACTAAAATGTATGTGGACTAACATCAAGCTTATAGTGATCTCTAAGGAATACAAAAATTTCAGTTTGTACTGAATGTTCTAAATTCTCTTTTTCTCATAATTAAGATCAATATTGATTATGCTTTCATTTATTTCTTTAAACGTTGACTTTATTACTTAATGTCTCAATTTCCAGATCCAGTCTACCTGCTATTAAAAATCCACCCTCTCTTTTCCCCATGCCCCCTTGCAGGCTTCTCTCTGGCCTCCACGGTGCAGTCTCACACGAAGGGCATCTGGATGTGGTGTGTGCCTCATCCCAATAAGCCTGACCATACTCTGATTCTGCTTGATACCGAAGGCCTGGGGGATGTGGAGAAGGTAAAGAAATAAACCTAATCCTGTTTATGTCAAATCAGTAGCCCTTCTCGCACTCTCACTTCCCACCCTTTGAATTGTGCTTCAAATATATACTATTAATGTATGATATTTTTCTTTTCTTTTATTTGTTTGTGCTCAAGATTTGGCCTCAAATGCAATTTGAAGCAATCCAAAGTGAGCTTTATGTGAAAGCACTAAACACTAAGTATGAGAATAATGGGCTAATTTAAGAATTGTTGCATGTCTTGGCCACACATATAAGCACTGAGAGTGGTCAGTAAGGCCCATTGATATTTTTGTAACCCATAAAATAATGACTAATGACTTTTTAAGTCATTTTCCTTTCATATTGTGGGAAAACATTCTAATAAAGCTACTGAAGGTACATCTAAACCTAACTAGAAAGTTTATAGACATGTCTCACTTGTCAGAGTGGGAATCCAGCTGTACGATTAGTGAGAAAAGCAGAATATAAAACCTGATAACAACAGCTTTGTTCATAAAGGATCATACATACTACTCTTAAAAGTCTTAGAAAACTCTTGTTAAAGGGGTACATTTTAACTACTGTTTAAAAGGTGCTTCATCATGACATGTCATGGGAATAGAAGGTCATAATCTCATTTCAGGAGATAGGTTTGAATCCTATTACCTGATCAAGTGCTTATTTGCTTTACACTCTCATGTGCAGTTATATAGTCTTATTTAAATTTCACTACACCATTGATTTTATGTTTTTAAAATCATGTGCAGATGGATAAAAGTTTGCATAGGGAAATGATTAATGCGTTTCCAGACAGAGACACTGGCTAGAGTCTGTCCATCTGAACTGGAATCGTGTGCTCTTAGTTACTTGGTGTGGCTTCTCCAATGACTTCTAGGGAGACAACCAGAATGACTCTTGGATCTTTGCCCTGGCGGTTCTCCTGAGCAGCACCTTTGTATACAACAGCATAGGAACCATCAATCAGCAGGCCATGGACCAACTACAGTATCCTTTTTGTGGACTAGACAACATGAAATCTTGAAAACAACAGCTTCATTTTATACCAATTTCAGTAGTGGTCCACTGCAGAAGAATTCAGGAGTCCCCTTCATAATGAACCCCATTACGCTTATGCTCACCATCCCTGTTTACCTCAGTCACCCTCAGAAGCCCAAGCCTTTCTGATCACACATCATCCTCAGACACTTAGCTGCACGAGGTTCTGCATGCCATCTATCTGAGTTAATATTTTTGGGTCACAATCTCCTCAGGAGCTTCCTGTGTGTAATCTGAAGCTGACCCCAGTCCCTAGATAGCATGTATGCATGTGTGTGCTAAGTTGATTCTGTCGTGTCTGATTGTTTGTGACCCTATGAACTCGTTTGTCTAAGGGATTCTCCAGGCAGTAATTCTGGAGTGGATTTCTGTGCCCTCCTCCAGAGGGTCTTACTAACCCAGGTATCAAACCCATGTCTCTTAAGTCTTTTGCATTAGCAGTAGGGTTCTTTACCACTGGTACCACCTGGGAAGCTCACCCAGACAGTAAGGAGAGATAAAAGAGGATGGCAGATCACTTGAGATTGGCAGGTGGCAGGTTTAATAAGCTAGGGAATTTACTTAGGTATGCTTTCTTAGGTGACTGGAAGACTAACAGATTTCCACACCCACCCGCCAAACTTTAAAGGTCTCTATATATGCCTAAACTGGACCCGGTGCGTACACAGTCCAGATGGTCTTAGCACCACATTCCTATGTCAAGGCGGCTGTGGCCTCGTGCAGCTTCCAGCATGGGGAAGGCAAGTGCAGTGCACATTCCAAAGATGGAGAAGAGGGTGAGCAAACTTCAGTTGCCTGGGTCCACCTCAGGGGACAAAACCGCAGTCATATTTGATCACCTCCCCCTACCAATATCCATTACCAAACCCTTGGTATCCTCTAAAACTCAAGCTCTCATTCAGCTTCTTCTTGGCCTTTAAGTGAGGTAGTTCTTTGATTCTTGAGCTTCTATTCTTCTTTTCTTCATCCCTAAGGCATCTCATGCAACCTCGGACTTTCACTAGCACCTTTATGTCAGTTACCATGGCATTTGTATAAGCAATCATGACCACCACTGTCAGGTACAAAATTGTGTATCTAGTTGATTACAAGTCTCCATTTAGATGTGTAAGAAACATCTCAAATTTTTAACATGCGAAAACAACACAAGAGTCTTAAATATTTAAGTGACTATAATGAATTGAATATTATCATGCTTCTGACACTATTAAAGTAGAAATATATGGGGGATTCTTTTTTTAAAAAATTAATATATTTTAATTGGAGAATAATTACTTTACAATGTTGTGATGGTTTTTGCCATACACTGACATTAATCAGCCATGGTTACACATGTGTCCCGCTATCCTGAACCCCCCTTCCCTCTTCCACCCCCACCCCATCCCTCTGGGTTATCCCAGAGCAGTGGCTTTGGTTGTCCTGCTTCATGCACTGAATTGCACCAGCCATCTATTTTACCTATGGCAATATACATGTTTCAATGCTATTCTCTCAGATCATCCCACCCTGGCCTTCTCCCACACACTCCCAAAGTCTGTTCTTTACATCTGTTTCTCTTTTCCTGCCCTCTATATACGATCATCACTACTGTCTTTCTAAATTCCATATATATGCATTAATATACAGTATTTGTGTTTCTCTTTCTGACTACTTCACTCTGTATAATAGGTTCCACTTTTATCACCTTATTAGAACTGACTCAAATGTGTTCCTTTTTATAGCTGAGTAACATTCCATTGAGTATATGCACCACAGCTTCCTTATCCATTTGTCTGCCAGTGAACATCTAGATTGCTTTCATGTCCTAGTTTTTGTAAATAGTGCTGCAATGAACACTGGGGTACAGTAGTGTCTCTTTCAGTTTGGGTTTCTTTGGGGTGTATGCCCAGCAGTGAGATTGCTGGGTCATATGGCACTTCTATTCCCAGTTTTTTAAGGAAACTCTACACTGTTCTCCATAGTGGCAGTACCAGTTTGCATTCCCACCAACAATGTAAATGAGTTCTCTTTTCTCCACATCTTTTCTAGCATTTATTGTTTGTAGACATTTTGATGATGGCCATTCTGACTGGCATGAGATGATACCTCATTGTGGTCTTGATTTGCATTTGTCTAATAATGAGTGGAGGTGGGGTGGCTCCTCCCAGCTGCCACCCCTGGCCTGGGGCGCAGGGTAGCTCCTCTCAGCCGTTCCCGCATCACCGCAGCCTGGCACTCTCGGCCACTGCCCCTGACCTAGGACGTGGGGTAGCTCCTCTCGGCTGCGCTTAGTGCGCCGATAACAGCCACCTGCGCTCTGGGCGCCAGTTGCAGCCACCTTGGAATGGCCTTAGAATGTGGAAAGAAGCATGGCAAAGACTAATACAGTTTTGCCAAGAAAATGCACTGGTCATAGCAAACACCCTCTTCCAACAACACGAGAAGACTCTACACATCACATGGACATCACCAGATGGTCAACACTGAAATCAGATAGATTATATTCTATGCAGCCAGATGGAGAAGCTCTATACAGTCAACAAAAACAAGACCAGGAGCTGACTGTGGCTCAGATCATGGACTCCTTATTAACAAATTCAGACTTAAAGAAAGTAGGGAAAACCACTACACCATTCAGGTATGACTTAAATCAAATCCCTTATGATTATACAGTGGAAGTGAGAAATAGATTTAAGGGCCTAGATCTGATAGATAGAGTGCCTGATGAACTATGGACTGAGATTCATGACATTGCGCAGGAGACACAGATCAAGACCATCGCCATAGAAAAGCAATGCAAAAAAGCAAAATGGCTGTCTGAGAAGGCCTTACAAATAGCTGCGAATAGAAGTGAAAAGCGAAGGAGAAAAGGAAAGATACTTAGTATCTGTATGCAGAGTTCCAAAGAATAGCAAGAAGAGATAAGAAAGCCTTCTTCAGTGATCAATGCAAAGAAATAGAGGAAAACAACAGAATGGGAAAGACTAGAGATCTCTTCAAGAAAATTAGAGATACCAAGGGAACATTTCATGCAAAGATGGGCTCATTAAAGGACAGAAATGGTATGAACCTAACAGAAGTAGAAGATATTAAGAAGAGGTGGCAAGCATCACAGAAGAACTGTACAAAAAAGATCTTCACAACCCAGATAATCATGATGGTGTGATCACTCATCTAGAGCCAGACATCCTGAAATGTGAAATCAAGTGGGCATTAGAAAGCATCACTACGAACAAAGCTAGTGGAGGAGATGGAATTACAGTTGAGCTATTTCAAATCTTGGAAATTATGCTGTGAAAAGTGCTGCACTCAATATGCCAGCAATTTTGGAAATCTCAGCAGTGGCCACAGGACTGGAAAAGGTCAGTTTTCATTCCAATCCCAAAGAAAGGCAATGAAAAAGAGTGTTCAAACTACCCCACAATTGCACTCATCTCACATGCTAGTAAAGTAATGCTCAAAAATTTCCAAACCAGGCTTCAGCGATACATGAACTGTGAACTCCCTGATGTTCAAGCTGGTTTTAGAAAAGGCAGAGGAACCACAGATCAAATTGCCAACATCCACTATATCATGGAAAAAGCAAGAGAGTTTCACAAAAACATCTTTTCTTCTTTATTGACTATACTGAAGCCTTTGACTGTGTGGATCACAATAAACTGTGGAAAATTCTGAAAGAGATGAGAATACCAGACCACCTAACCTGCCTCTTGAGAAATCTGTATGCAGGTCAGAAGCAACAGTTAGAACTGGACATGGAACAACAGACTGGTTCCAAATAGGAAAATGAGTAAGTCAAGGCTGTATATTGTCACCCTGCTTGTTTAACTTCTATGCAGATTACATAATGAGAATTGCTGGGCTGGGAGAAACACAAGCTGGAATCAAGATTGCTGGGAGAAATATCAATAACCTCAGATATGCAGATTACACCACCCTTATGGCAGAAAGTGAAGAGGAACTAAAAAGCCTCTGAGGAAAGTGAAAAAGGAGAGTGAAAAAGTTGGCTTAAAGCTCAACATTCAGAAAACGAATATCATGGTCATCCGGTCCCATCTCTTCGTGGGAAATAGATGAGGAAACAGCGGCTGATTTTATTTTGGGGGGCTCCAAAATCACTGCAGATGGTTACTGCAGCCATGAAATTAAAAGACGCTTACTCCTTGGAAGAAAAGTTATGACCAACCTAGATAGTATATTCAAAAGCA
>SJYW01048965.1:1579896-1599798 GCA_006410735.1 Raphicerus campestris | reverse complement strand
GAAGCAACAGTTAGAACTGGACATGGAACAACAGACTGGTTCCAAATAGGAAAATGAGTAAGTCAAGGCTGTATATTGTCACCCTGCTTGTTTAACTTCTATGCAGATTACATAATGAGAATTGCTGGGCTGGGAGAAACACAAGCTGGAATCAAGATTGCTGGGAGAAATATCAATAACCTCAGATATGCAGATTACACCACCCTTATGGCAGAAAGTGAAGAGGAACTAAAAAGCCTCTGAGGAAAGTGAAAAAGGAGAGTGAAAAAGTTGGCTTAAAAGTCAACATTCAGAAAACGAAGATCATGGCATCTGGTCCCATCACTTCATGGCAAATAGATGGGAAAACAGTGGAAACAGTTTCAGACTTTATTTTGGGGGGCTCCAAAATCACTGCAGATGGTGACTGCAGCCATGAAATTAAAAGACGCTTACTCCTTGGAAGAAAAGTTATTACCAACCTAGATAGCATATTTAAAAGCAGAGATATTTCTTTGCCGACTAAGGTCCGTCTAGTCAAGGCTATGGTTTTTCCAGTAGTCATGTATGGATGTGAGAGTTGGATTGTGAAGAAGGCTGAGCCTCAAAGAATTAATGCTTTTGAACTGTGGTGTTGGAGATGACTCTTGAGAGTCCCTTGGACTGCAAGAAGATCCAACCAGTCCATTCTGAAGGAGATTAGCCATAGGATTTCTTCGGAAGGAATAATGCTAAAGCTGAAACTCCAGTACTTTGGCTACCTCATGCAAAGAGCTGACTCATTGGAAAAGACTCTGATGCTGGGAAGGATTGGGGGCAGGAGGAGAAGGGGACAACCGAGGATGAGATGGCTGGATGGCATCACGGACTTGATGGACATGAGTCTGAGTGAACTCCGGGAGTTGGTGATGGACAGGGAGGCCTGGCATGCTGCTATTCATGGGGTCTCAAAGAGTTGGACATGACTGAGGGGCTGAACTGAACTGAATTGAATAATAAGTGATGTTGAGCATCTTTTCATGTGTTTATTAACCATGTGTATGTCTTCTTTGGAGAAATCTGTTTAATTTTTTTGTCTACTTTTTGATTGAATTGTTTGCTTTTTCAGTATTGAGCTGCATGAGTTTCTTGAATATTTTGGAGATTAAATCTTTGTCAGTTGTTTTATTTGCTATTATCTTCTCCCATTCTGAAGGCTATCTTTTAACCTTGCTTATAGTTTCCTTCGTTGCGCAAAAGCTTTTAAATTTAAGTAAGTCCCATTTGTTTATTTTTGGTTTGATTTCCAGTACTCTGGGAGGTAGGTCATAGAGAATCTTGCTGTGATTTATGTCATCAAGTGTACTTTCTATGTTTGCTTCTAAGAGTTTTATCATTTCTGTTCTTACACTTATATCTTTAGTCCATTTCAAGTTTATTTTTGTGTATGGTGTTAGAAAGTGTTCTAGTTTCATTCTTTTACATGTGGTTGACCAGTTTTCCCATCACTTAAACAGACTGTCTTTGCTCCGTTTGCATATTTTTGCTTCCTTTGTCAAAGATAAGGTATCCATATGTGTGTGGAATTATCTCTGGAAAAGTCTTAAATTTTTTACCAAAAGCATTCCAACATCACAATAAATTTCCATAGCACTCATAGAGTTTTGAATCAAAAGCTTATTATTCATCCTAGACAATTCCTTTCTTTATTTCCTACAAACTATTGCTCACAGTCTGGTCAGCTCCTCTGTCATATATATTTGCCCAGGCTGGCTAATTCCCACCATGTCTTCATGGTAATTTCAGTTTAAGCTTCCATCTTCTTGCCTCCAGGTTATCTTCTTAACTGCCTAACCTTCTCTTTCTCTTCTCTCTTGCCTCTCATAGGTACAGCATCTGCCAGTTTTCATTTTAAAAACAAACATCAGGTCATATTCCCCTCTCAATTTAAAGCTTCTCAGTGGCTTTCCATTAAATTTAGATTAAAATTCAAACACTTTCTGTGGCCTACAGTGCCTACACAGTCTGGACCTTAGCTATTCCAGGACTTCTGCCCTAGCCATGCTGGCCTCCCTGCTGTATGTTAGACAACACTCAACGATTTCCCCTCTATGGTTTTGAAGGAGATATTTCCTCACCGGTGCATTAGTACATGGCAGCCTCTCTCAGTTCACCTAGATTTCTGCACAACGATCACCTCAGAAGGCATTTACCTGAACCACCACTTAAACCAGCAGCATGCACAGATACACTCAGTTATTTTCTAAAGTGTAGCTGAGGTTCATTTTTCTTCAAGGCAACTATTATCAATATCTCAGGTTTATTGTATTTTTGTTTACTTGTTTATCATCTGTCCCCCTCACCCAAATGTGTGTGTGTGTGTGTGTGTGTGTGTGTGTGTGTGTGTGTGAGTCACTCAGTCATGTCTGACTCTTTACAACCCCATAGAATATAGCCAGCCAGGCTCCTCTGGCCATGGCATTCTCCAGGCAAGAATACTGGAGTGGGTTGCCGTTCCATTCTCCAGGGAATCTTCCTAAGCTGAGAATTGTACCTGGGTCTCCTGCAATGCAGGCAGATTCTTTGCCTTCTCAGCCACCAGGGAAGCCATCACTAGAATGTAGATGGTAGCATTTTCTCACTCATCGCAATGTTATTTGTCCCTAGGATAATTCCTGGTTTATAGTAATTGCTCAGTAAGTGTTTGTGGAATGAATGAATGAGCTAATTAAGAAAAATTACTTTAGATAAGCTTTGGGGAACAGTATAGCATAAAAGGTGCTGCTCCTTTTCTGCAGTTTTCCTATGCTAGCATCCCAGCTATGTGACAGAGCTGACAGGTCTCATCAGGGCAAAATCATCACCTGATGAACATGAGCGCCAAGACTCGGCCAACTTTATGAGCTTTTTTCCAGACTTTGTGTGGACTCTGAGAGATTTCTCCCTGGAGCTGGAAGTGGACGGACAACCCATCACTGCTGTTGAGTACCTGGCAAATTCACTGAAGCTCAAGCAAGGTCAGAATCAGAATGACCATTTCAATGTAGATGCTGAAAATTATAATTTTATAACTTTGTTATCCCTGCTGTTCTGTTAGAGGAAATGAAATGTTTCTTAGATAAATCAGTGCAATCTAATTTTAAGTTACTTCCTTCTTGGAGAAGGAAAGAAATGCCATTTCTCTACCCCTTTAATTATTGGGTCTGATCCATGATTAGTTAATCTTTACTTCTTTATATAGGGTTTGTGAAAACTACAAAGTTGAAGGGTATATATTTGAAATAGCCTGAAGTTGTAAAACTTTTTATTTTCTTTCCTCTAGGAAATGATAAAAAAAAACTGAAAGCTTTAATGAAACTCGGTTATGTATCCGAAAGTTCTTCCCAGAGAAAAAGTGCTTCATCTTTGATCGCCCTGCTCATAGGAAGCACCTCATCCACCTGGAGCAGCTACAAGAGGAAGATTTGATCCCTGAATTCAGAGAACAAGTTGCAGACTTCTGCTTCTACATCCTCAGCCATTCCAAGGCCAAGACTCTCCCAGGCGGTATCACAGTCAATGGGCCTCGTGAGTCCTTCTTACTCTCTTTCCTTACCTGGACTTTCCTACTGCCCATTATAGACAACAAAAGTGGGAGGCATGAGGATTACTTCTGACAAATACAGTCTAATGATGCCACGGAAAACACACCACAAGGGTCACATTGTGAATGTCACATATGAACTAAAACTATTTTGGGTATTATCTAATATTCACAGGAGTCAGATGAATAAAGAAAAAGAACTAGAATCTAATCCTGGTGTAGTAACCTCTACCAACTTCTCAATTCCATTTTTATGAGATTTCCTTCCAAGAGAAGTGTATTATTGACAAAGTCAGGAAAAGGCAAATATTCCATGTATGTGAGGCTTTGCTTCTCACCTTAATACAATCCTCTTGTTAATCAATGCAAAACTGTGTGATTAGGCGCTCTGATTAGGAGTGCCTGCCAAGTACCAACCACTGGGCATAATCCTGATTCCAACATGATGGGAACAAAAGGTACTTAAGCAATTTATGTAACCCTAATGATTACACACTGGTAAGTACAAGGAACCATACCTGAAGGCCTGCGGGTGACTTCAAGGAGGTTAAAGTCTGAGCCCAACGAAAAGATCTTGAAGAATGACAGGCAAAGAGGTAAAGATCAGTAATTTATGTTTCATACAGTCCTTCAGAATGTTTTATAGATAATGTGCTAGAGGCATGTACATTAAGCAACAAGAAGATGAATGGTACTTGCAATACTTTATAATAAATGGTGACTATGTAGACTAAGATAGTGTCAATAGAGACCGTCAAAATTAGTAGAATCCTCACATATTTTGAATATCAAATCCGTACGTTTTGATGATGGAAGGCATGTGGGTGTGTGGAAGAAATGATATGGCAGAGTTAAGCTTGACTCCAGGATTCCGAGCTTAAACAACTACTTGAACAGATGTTATTTACTAAAAGAAAAATCTGGAGGAGGAATAGTTTTCCAGAATGGATGAAGTTGTTTAGAACTGGATTATTTAGTACTGATTTTCCTTCCTGCCAACTCAGGAGACCTGAGACTTGAGTTCAACCACTGGGTTGGGAAGATCCCCTGGTGGAGGAAATGGCAACCCACACCACTATTCTTGCCCAGAGAATCCCATGGACAGAGGACGCTACAGTCCATAGGGTCACAAAAAGTCAGACATGACTGAAGTGACTTAGCACACGTTCATATAAGTGATATCATATGATATTCGTCTTTCACTGTTTGATTATTTCATTTAGTAAGATAATCTCTAGGCCTATTTATGTTGATGCAAATCACATTATTTCATTTTTATGGCTGGGTAACATCCCATTGTATATATGTACTGTATCTTCTTTATCCATTCATTGTGTATGCACATTTGATTGCTTCTATGTCTTGACTGGGGCTTCCCTGGTGGCTCAGTGGTAAAGAATCCTCCTCAATGAGGGAGACCTAGGTTTGATCCCTGGGTCAGGAAGATTGCCATGGAGAAGGGTACGGCAACCCACTCCAGTATTCATGTCTGGAGAATCCCATTGACAGAGGGGTCTTGTGGGCTACAATCCATAGGGTTGCAGAGTCAGACACAACTAAAGAGACTGAGCATGCACGCATGTCCTGACCATTATAAATAGTGCTGCTGTTAATATTGGTGTATACACATCTTTTCATATAATCATTTTCTCTGTATATATGCCCAAGATTAGGATTTCAGGGTCATAAGAGGACTCTATTTTTCATTTTTTAGGGAACCTCCATAATGTTCTCCATAGTGACTGCATCAATTTACATTCCCACCAACAACGTACGAGGGTCCCCTTTTCTTCACACCCTCCAGCATTTGCTATTTGTAGACCTTTGAACAATGCATCTGACCAGTATGAGGTGATAGCTTATTGTGGTCAAAAACTAGTAGTTGTAGGGCCACAAACCACTCCAGTTTCCCAAGGCTGAGATTTCCTAATATGTAAGACTTTCAGTGTTAAAACCAGAATTCTCTGGCAGACTTGGATGAATTGATCACACTGCATGGAGCTCTGATGAAAGAATATCTAGGAAGACTCTCTTATTTAGGCCAGACCCAGAACTAGTGAGATGCATCACCTGTACACTTACATTTACACACACATGTGCTTGAGTACATTAAAATCTGTCCTTGACCTTTACATTACTTAGAAGTGAGAAAGGAAGGGGACTCATTAAAAAAAAGAAAGGGAGATTCAGGAAGGCTAAGAAAAGATTAAGACTTACCATTTTGTCTGCAAAATATCCTTACTCTAACCCATTCATTCCAATAGCTTTCATTTGGGTGAAGGAAGAAAGAGGAAAGGGAAGCTTTCAACTATTCTGAACCTAGAGGGTAACAAAATATCCCATCACAGTTCTTTAAAATTCTTAAAACTAGTTTGTAACACTTGAAAAGCAAAAAAAGTGCACTATCAGTTGACTCGGAATGATTAAACTTGCATGCTCAGGACTAAACTAACACAGCTTGTTCGTTTGTCTCACCAACTCTAGGTCACTGTTTTTTAAATTCCCTTTCATAGGTCTAGAGAGCCTGGTGCTGACCTATGTCAGTTCCATCAGCAGTGGGGATCTGCCCTGCATGGAGAGTGCAGTCCTGGCCTTGGCCAAGATCGAGAACTTGGCTGCAGTGCAAAAGGCCATTGACCACTATGACCAGCAGATGGGCCAGAAGCTGAAGTTGCCCACCGAAACCCTCCAGGAGCTGCTGGACCTGCACAGGGCCACTGAGAAAGAGGCCATTGAAGTCTTCATGAAGAACTCTTTCAAGGATGTGGACCAAGTGTTTCAGAAAAAATTAGGGGTATGTTTGCTATTCTGGTTAATGAGAGGAAGAAAAATCTGGGCCTTTCTCTTTTTTGTTTTTCATTGGAAGATAATTGCTTTACAATATTGTATTGGTTTCTTCCATACAACAATGGGAATAAGCCTCTCTTGCTATAAGTAGTCCTCCCAGACCCAAGGATAGCAGCCCTCAATTATATGTACTCATTAGCACTCTTTACTAAAAGAACAGACTGTTGTTAGCCTTAGTCCTGGAGACTATGGTACCGTGACCAACTATGGTTATTAAAAATATCCTCATCTATTAGTGTCTACCCTGTAGATGCCATATTTTAATCAAACAAGTAAACTGTGACACTGTATTTACGTAAGATTATTTAAATTTATTTTTTAATTTAAAGTTAGTCAAAGACACAGTACTTTCATATTCCCTGCTAATAATATAGGAGGATTTGCTTCTTTGTGAAAACCCTAAAAATTTATTGTGTTTAATGTAAAGCAACAATAAATATACAGAAAGACAAGAAAGAGAAATCAATCATTAGCATGCTATTTGAGGACTCAAGTCTGAGTTCTTCCAAATTAAGGAGGATTGTTGTATGACAAATTATCATTTGACAGATGACAATCCCTTCCCTGATTGTAGGGCAGACTTTTACAAATCATACCTTTCTGCTTTCAAAGGTTCTGATGAAACTAAATAGTGAAAATCAGCAGGCTATGGATGTCTTTCTAAAGAAACATGCAAATTCTCTTCTATAATTGAATGTAGGTAAAAATGCTTTTCTGTAGGCTTTCTCCATGCAGACATTAACTGCACTACAATCTCCATTACCTTCATTAGCCTTTTATTGAGAAAATATGCAAAAGTACTATTACTTTAAAGAACATACCACTAATCATTGACCCTTTTGAGCACTTACTGAGAAGTCACTGGGCTTAACACTTTGTACAACTGCATATACTCCTGACAAGGAATCTATAAGATAAATACAATTTCCTGTCTTTTACCAACAAAGAAATCTCATTTCATGAATGTTGAGTGTCACTAAGTCACAAACTGGTGGAACCAGGGACTTCGTGCAGGCAGGCCTGTCATACTGGACAATTGTGTGGTAAACCATTAGGAACTTAAAAAGAGAAGTTTCAAGTGGAGCAGTGTATATGCTTTGAGAATCATTCTCTGAAGCTGAAAAAAATAGGGAAAAAAGCTTCAGATAAACACAAAGAGAAGTAGATGCATTTTTTTAAACCAGCATTCTATTTAAGAGTTTTCTAGAATCTCCCAACATGGTGAGGGGTGTGTTATATTTATGTGCCACATTCTCTGCAGGAGAAGCATTTCCCAGTAATCCACGCTGGTTCCCATCCTCATCCTGGCTCACGGTGCCATTTGTGCTCTTTTTCACCTCACAGGACAAGCTAGAAGCAAAGCTGGATGACTTTTGTAAACAGAACATGAAAGCGTCCTCAGATTACTGCATGGCTTTAATTCAGGACATTTTTCATCCTCTATATGAAGATGTGAAGCAGGGAACATTTTCTAAACCAGGAGGTTATTATATATTTATTAAGAAGATGAATGAGCTGAAGGATAAGTACCACCAAGTTCCCAGAATGGGGGTTCAGGTAAACGACATACGGATCACCTTTTCTGGGGCCTCGCTGAAGTGAGTCTTTCAAACTACAGTGGAAAGAGCAAAAATGCAACGGGTCAATGGTCCCTGTGGCTTTCGTTGACTATTCACTGGTTTATTCAATGGGACAGACTACCATGAGATGAATAGCAGATTCAACCCATGGTAGTGCTTCTTGGAAGCACAAATGGGAGCCCTCAAAAACTTTTGCTGAATGTATTCAATAATTTAGTCATTCTATCATCCAACAATTCTCTACTCAGGCCTAACAATATGTCTATAACTGGGATTGCTGCTGCTGCTGCTAAGTCGCTTCAGTCGTGTCCGACTGTGCAACCCCATAGACGGCAGCTCACCAGGCTCCCCTGTCCCTGGGATTCTCCAGGCAAGAACACTGGAGTGGGTTGGCATTTCCTTCTCCAGTGCATGAAAGTGAAAAGTGAAAGTGAAGTCTCTCAGTTGTATCCAACTCTTCGTGACCCCATGGACTGCAGCCCATCAGTCTCCTCCATCCATGAGATTTTCCAGGCAAGAGTACTTGAGTGGAGTCCCATTGCCTTCTCTGATAACTGGAATTAGTGAAGTTTAAAAACAAGCAAGTTCTTTCAAAGTATTCATTAGCAATCAACAAAGTATAGCTTACAGCAAATCTAATAACAGTTCACATACAGACCTTATTTTGTGTTAGGAAACAAATGGGCTTAACTCATGCAGTCCTCACAAGAACACTATGAAGTACATGATATCAATGTGCTCATTTTATAAATAGGAAAACTGAGGGAAGTAAAATAACTCACCTAAGATGTACAGATAATAAATGGTACAGCTGAAATGGAAACTAATAGGAAACTCTGGGCTCATAACTACGCTTCTGTGCTAGTATACTCAGGTTATATCTGTTAGAATTAGGTATGGGCACATATTATTAAAAAAAAAAAAACAAAACAAGAGTGTCTTAAGAACACAAAAGTTTCTTTCTCTCTTATGTATAAGAAATAAGGCAGAGGGGTCCAGGTGCTATGAGAATTCCACAATCATGCTGTTCCCACACTCTCCTGTTCTGCTCCAGCACCTTAGCATCCAGCCTCGATCTTCAAGGTCAATACATGGTATAAGATGGCTGTTGGAGTTTCACCCATTCCTTCCACATTACAGATTGGAATAAAGGGAGAAAACAGAAGAGTAAAAGGTCTCTGGGTCAACTCTCTTTAAGGTGATCTGCAAAAAGCCCAATATAATGCCATTGCATAAGTGGTATTAGCCAAATTTTAATCATATGGCCACCTCCAGCTGCCAGGGAGGTTGACTAAAAAAATGCAGTGTTTTATCTTGGCCCATGATGTGACCCGATAGAAAAAAAAAAAGGNACACTGTATTTACATAAGATTATTTAAATTTATTTTTTAATTTAAAGTTAGTCAAAGACACAGTACTTTCATATTCCCTGCTAATAATATAGGAGGATTTGCTTCTTTGTGAAAACCCTAAAAATTTATTGTGTTTAATGTAAAGCAACAATAAATATACAGAAAGACAAGAAAGAGAAATCAATCATTAGCATGCTATTTGAGGACTCAAGTCTGAGTTCTTCCAAATTAAGGAGGATTGTTGTATGACAAATTATCATTTGACAGATGACAATCCCTTCCCTGATTGTAGGGCAGACTCTTACAAATCATACCTTCCTGCTTTCAAACGTTCTGATGAAACTAAATAGTGAAAGTCATCAGGCTATGGATGTCTTTCTAAAGAAACATGCAAATTCTCTTCTATAATTGAATGTAGGTAAAAATGCTGTTCTGTAGGCTTTCTCCATGCAGACATTAACTGCACTACAATCTCCATTACCTTCATTAGCCTTTTATTGAGAAAATATGCAAAAGTACTATTACTTTAAAGAACATACCACTAATCATTGACCCTTTTGAGCACTTACTGAGAAGTCACTGGGCTTAACACTTTGTACAACTGCATATACTCCTGACAAGGAATCTATAAGATAAATACAATTTCCTGTCTTTTACCAACAAAGAAATCTCATTTCATGAATGTTGAGGTCACTAAGTCACAAACTGGTGGAACCAGGGACTTCGTGCAGGCAGGCCTGTCATACTGGACAATTGTGTGGTAAACCATTAGGAACTTAAAAAGAGAAGTTTCAAGTGGAGCAGTGTATATGCTTTGAGAATCATTCTCTGAAGCTGAAAAAAATAGGGAAAAAAGCTTCAGATAAACACAAAGAGAAGTAGATGCATTTTTTTAAACCAGCATTCTATTTAAGAGTTTTCTAGAATCTCCCAACATGGTGAGGGGTGTGTTATATTTATGTGCCACATTCTCTGCAGGAGAAGCATTTCCCAGTAATCCACGCTGGTTCCCATCCTCATCCTGGCTCACGGTGCCATTTGTGCTCTTTTTCACCTCACAGGACAAGCTAGAAGCAAAGCTGGATGACTTTTGTAAACAGAACATGAAAGCGTCCTCAGATTACTGCATGGCTTTAATTCAGGACATTTTTCATCCTCTATATGAAGATGAGAAGCAGGGAACATTTTCTAAACCAGGAGGTTATTATATATTTATTAAGAAGATGAATGAGCTGAAGGATAAGTACCACCAAGTTCCCAGAATGGGGGTTCAGGTAAACGACATACGGATCACCTTTTCTGGGGCCTCGCTGAAGTGAGTCTTTCAAACTACAATGGAAAGAGCAAAAATGCAACGGGTCAATGGTCCCTGTGGCTTTCGTTGACTATTCACTGGTTTATTCAATGGGACAGACTACCATGAGATGAATAGCAGATTCAACCCATGGTAGTGCTTCTTGGAAGCACAAATGGGAGCCCTCAAAAACTTTTGCTGAATGTATTCAATAATTTAGTCATTCTATCATCCAACAATTCTCTACTCAGGCCTAACAATATGTCTATAACTGGGATTGCTGCTGCTGCTGCTAAGTCGCTTCAGTCGTGTCCGACTGTGCAACCCCATAGACGGCAGCTCACCAGGCTCCCCTGTCCCTGGGATTCTCCAGGCAAGAACACTGGAGTGGGTTGGCATTTCCTTCTCCAGTGCATGAAAGTGAAAAGTGAAAGTGAAGTCTCTCAGTTGTGTCCAACTCTTCGTGACCCCATGGACTGCAGCCCATCAGTCTCCTCCATCCATGAGATTTTCCAGGCAAGAGTACTTGAGTGGAGTCCCATTGCCTTCTCTGATAACTGGAATTAGTGAAGTTTAAAAACAAGCAAGTTCTTTCAAAGTATTCATTAGCAATCAACAAAGTATAGCTTACAGCAAATCTAATAACAGTTCACATACAGACCTTATTTTGTGTTAGGAAACAAATGGGCTTAACTCATGCAGTCCTCACAAGAACACTATGAAGTACATGATATCAATGTGCTCATTTTATAAATAGGAAAACTGAGGGAAGTAAAATAACTCACCTAAGATGTACAGATAATAAATGGTACAGCTGAAATGGAAACTAATAGGAAACTCTGGGCTCATAACTACGCTTCTGTGCTAGTATACTCAGGTTATATCTGTTAGAATTAGGTATGGGCACATATTATTAAAAAAAAAAAAACAAAACAAGAGTGTCTTAAGAACACAAAAGTTTCTTTCTCTCTTATGTATAAGAAATAAGGCAGAGGGGTCCAGGTGCTATGAGAATTCCACAATCATGCTGTTCCCACACTCTCCTGTTCTGCTCCAGCACCTTAGCATCCAGCCTCGATCTTCAAGGTCAATACATGGTATAAGATGGCTGTTGGAGTTTCACCCATTCCTTCCACATTACAGATTGGAATAAAGGGAGAAAACAGAAGAGTAAAAGGTCTCTNTGCTCCAGCACCTTAGCATCCAGCCTCGATCTTCAAGGTCAATACATGGTATAAGATGGCTGTTGGAGTTTCACCCATTCCTTCCACATTACAGATTGGAATAAAGGGAGAAAACAGAAGAGTAAAAGGTCTCTGGGTCAACTCTCTTTAAGGTGATCTGCAAAAAGCCCAATATAATGCCATTGCATAAGTGGTATTAGCCAAATTTTAATCATATGGCCACCTCCAGCTGCCAGGGAGGTTGACTAAAAAAATGCAGTGTTTTATCTTGGCCCATGATGTGACCCGATAGAAAAAAAAAAAGGTTCTATTACTAAGAACAAAGGAGAGAAAAATATTAGGATGACTCTAGAAGCTGCTATCCCAGAGACAAAAATTGCCCCCCCCAAAAATAAAGTAGGGTACAGGCCTAGGAGAGGAAGGGAACATGGTCCTATTTTATATGTAGGATTTTAGAGAGGGCCTCTCTGGTGAGATACTATTTCAACAGTCTTCAGGGAAGTCAGGAAGTAAGCCAAGCAAGCATCTAGAAGAAGATAATTTCAAACAACAGAAAATCCCAGAAGGATGAATTGGTTTATGTCCAACACATGTGGCAAAAGGGCAATGAGCAAAGAAAGAGGTGGCAGGAGGTGAGGTCAGAGAGATGCTCAAGGCCAGAGGCTGACCANTGAGATTCTCCAGGCAAGAATAGTGGAATGGGTAGCCATTCCATTCTCCAGGGGATATTCCCAGCCCAGGGATTGAATCTGGGTCTCCTGCATTTCAGGCAGATTCTTTACCATCTGAGCCACCAGGAAATATTTTTTTTAAACATAGTGTTATGGTAAATTGGTATACTCTGCCTGACTTTAATTTGTTAACCTGAAAAAATATGTTTTCTACAGTGGTTGATCACAATTATCAGCATATTAAATATCTATTTGTTCAATTTGCTAATTATCCTCTTCAAATCTTTGGGCTTCTCTGGTGGCTCAGATGTTAAAGAATTTGCCTACAATGCAAGAGATATGGGTTTGACCTGTGGGTCAGGAAGATTCCCCTGGAGAAGAAAGTGGCAACCCACACCAGTATTCTTGCCTGGAGAATTCCATGGACACAGGAGCCTGATGAGTTACAGTCCATGGAGTTGGAAAGAGTCAGACACGACTGAGCAACTAACACTTCACTTCACCTCAAGTCTTCAACACCATTACTGATTTTGTGTGTTGGTTCTATTAATTAATTNTGGACACAGGAGCCTGATGAGTTACAGTCCATGGAGTTGGAAAGAGTCAGACACGACTGAGCAACTAACACTTCACTTCACCTCAAGTCTTCAACACCATTACTGATTTTGTGTGTTGGTTCTATTAATTAATTTCTGAAGTGGGATAAGTGTGTCCTTAAAATTGTGACTTTCCCTATTCTTTCAGTTCTGCCATTTCTCAATTTATTGGAAGCCATATTATAAAGTGAAAGTCATTCAGTCGTGTCCGATTCTTTGTGACCCCATGGACTGTATATTCCATGGAATTCTCCAGGACAGAATACTGGAGTGGGTAGCCTTTCCCTTCTCCAGGGGATCTTCCCAACCCAGGAATCGAACCCAGGTATCCCACATTGCAGGTGGTTTCTTAACCAGCTGATCTACAAGGTACATACAAAGGCAACAATATGTCTTCTATAAAGCTGAGATTTTCTTCAATTTTCTGCATTCCTATAGACAGGCATTTTTGCTCTTAAAATCTATTTTTATATGCTGCTGTATGTATTACTCACACACACTATAATCTGTTTTCATATAACCCTTGCACATACTTTGGTAATAGTATATATCATGTTCCTGAGCCAAACATATCTAAGTGGCCTTACAGTCTTCATCTAGAAACACAAATCTTTATACCCTCACTGACAACAACAAAAAGTTGATGAAAACAAGAGAGGAGATCCAGAGAGACAGAACAAGACCAAGAGTAAGAGAGAGAAGAAAAAAATTTCTTGGATCCAGGTAACTGAGAAATGATTAACTTTATCGGTTTTAGGTCATATGCCTAATCTCTCCCTAAATCGATCTTGGTGGCTCAGGAATTAGAGGGCCACAGTAATTTTCCCTGCTTGGATTCAGGTCTTGAATCTACTCAGTGTAGTCTCAGAATTCTAGAAAAATCTGTCCCTGATATTGTCACATGCACCTTTACAGTTACAACACTCTCTGCAGCTCCAAATACAGTGTTAGGACCTAACTGGAGCCAAGACCAGCTCTGAGGGGCAGGCTGGGTCTGAGGTTTGGTCTCTGGGAGGGTGGAGGCACTAGGACAGGCAGTGTGGCTTGACCAATCAGAAAAAAATCCCCGTAGCTCCCCTCCCCCCATGCCAGACCTGAGCCAATCGGGACAAGGATGGAAATCCCCTGAGAAAGCCCGCGCCTGTGGAAATCTAACCAATCAGTAGATGTCAAGAAACCCTGTAACCAATCCACCCTTACCAGCTCCCTGTCCTTGTTCTAAGTCTATAAATACTGCTGTAATTCAGGGCTCGGGGCCCTCTTGCCTTACTCCACTGTATTGGATGTTGCAGGGATGCCCTAACACGAGTTAGCAATAAATAAACTCCCTTCTTGCTCTTGATTACCTTGGTGGACTTGTTCTCTCAGTCTCTTCGGGGACTTGGACTCGGAGCACAACACAGTATCACTTTATTTTACAAAATAAGCATATGGCAGTCGGACTAAGGATTTTTATACTGTTCTAGATGATTTTGCGAGTAGAGAAGTCTGCATAGGGAATATGTGCCAAAGNGGATCTTCCCAACCCAGGAATCGAACCCAGGTATCCCACATTGCAGGTGGTTTCTTAACCAGCTGATCTACAAGGTACATACAAAGGCAACAATATGTCTTCTATAAAGCTGAGATTTTCTTCAATTTTCTGCATTCCTATAGACAGGCATTTTTGCTCTTAAAATCTATTTTTATATGCTGCTGTATGTATTACTCACACACACTATAATCTGTTTTCATATAACCCTTGCACATACTTTGGTAATAGTATATATCATGTTCCTGAGCCAAACATATCTAAGTGGCCTTACAGTCTTCATCTAGAAACACAAATCTTTATACCCTCACTGACAACAACAAAAAGTTGATGAAAACAAGAGAGGAGATCCAGAGAGACAGAACAAGACCAAGAGTAAGAGAGAGAAGAAAAAAATTTCTTGGATCCAGGTAACTGAGAAATGATTAACTTTATCGGTTTTAGGTCATATGCCTAATCTCTCCCTAAATCGATCTTGGTGGCTCAGGAATTAGAGGGCCACAGTAATTTTCCCTGCTTGGATTCAGGTCTTGAATCTACTCAGTGTAGTCTCAGAATTCTAGAAAAATCTGTCCCTGATATTGTCACATGCACCTTTACAGTTACAACACTCTCTGCAGCTCCAAATACAGTGTTAGGACCTAACTGGAGCCAAGACCAGCTCTGAGGGGCAGGCTGGGTCTGAGGTTTGGTCTCTGGGAGGGTGGAGGCACTAGGACAGGCAGTGTGGCTTGACCAATCAGAAAAAAATCCCCGTAGCTCCCCTCCCCCCATGCCAGACCTGAGCCAATCGGGACAAGGATGGAAATCCCCTGAGAAAGCCCGCGCCTGTGGAAATCTAACCAATCAGTAGATGTCAAGAAACCCTGTAACCAATCCACCCTTACCAGCTCCCTGTCCTTGTTCTAAGTCTATAAATACTGCTGTAATTCAGGGCTCGGGGCCCTCTTGCCTTACTCCACTGTATTGGATGTTGCAGGGATGCCCTAACACGAGTTAGCAATAAATAAACTCCCTTCTTGCTCTTGATTACCTTGGTGGACTTGTTCTCTCAGTCTCTTCGGGGACTTGGACTCGGAGCACAACACAGTATCACTTTATTTTACAAAATAAGCATATGGCAGTCGGACTAAGGATTTTTATACTGTTCTAGATGATTTTGCGAGTAGAGAAGTCTGCATAGGGAATATGTGCCAAAGTACTTGCTCCTCGGGAGTCTTGGCCATAGAGCTTTGAGACTACATTCTGCCTGTCCTTCCTTTCTCCTCATTGTCATCTGAAATACGGACGGGATAGCTAACCCCTGATTCACAGGGTTAAAAACCTGTAACAGAAACTGCTGACTAAGTGAAATTCTTGAGCTCTTTTTACAGAAGAGCAGATAAGAGAACAAAACTCCTATTGTAACACAACAAAACTGGCTGATACCTGGTCAAACCAATACAGCTCATCAGAATCTGTGCAGAAGAGACCTGCTTGTCCCATAGGCGAGCCACTGTCTTCACAGCTCAAAATCCACCAATCTTTTTCACACCAAATCCTCTGTATTTGCACATGTCCCAGGAAGAAGCATGTAACCAAGATAAACTTGCACAGAACACCAATTATCTCACTTTTCCTTGCCATCAATCACCTTTCTCTAAGACCTAAGACCATTCTGCTTCTTGCTCCTGTTAATATTCTAAGCACCTGTCTTCCTGGGAGGCAGACCTGAGACTTGTTCTCTTGCCTCCTTACTGGGTTGCCTCTGCTGCAAACTTTGGTGTCTCAGTGTTTTGGCTTGTAGCTCCTTGGGCAAAAGAACCTGTTCCCTAACAGCAGCAGTCAAACTTTTAACTTGTAGGTTAGTACAACACCTTAGGATACAGAAAAGAATGGAAGAAATCTGAATCAACCCCCAAACCCCAAAGGTCGACCCACCTTGGTAAAAGAACAGAGAAAAAAAAAGTGAATATTTCTGGGCTATAAAGTCAAGGATTAAATACACATGTTCCTCTGTCCATGGAATTCTCCAGGCAAGAACACTGGAGTGGGTTGCCATTTCCTTCCCCAGTGAAGAAAGAAATCACAGAGTTAACAAGAAAATAGTTTTTTTAAAGGAAAGGGAAAAACAAATGAACTAAAGACTTTTCAACTGAAGAAAAATTAATAAACAAACCCCTTCTTTTGCAAAATCACCCCTGAGAGACAGGCTGTTGAACTCTCATCCTACCATTTTTTGGGTCCCATTCACTGTGGGGTCAGGAATGCCTAAGTCACCTGTGGAAGAGGGACGAAGTTGGGTTTACCCAGCCAGGCAGGGAGGAACCCTTGTCTCCCTGGCTTTCCTGGAAGGCATCTAGTTTACTGCCTCCAGTAAAAAAAAAAAAAAGTCCTGTCCTTTCAATTTCGATTCTCATGAACCCCACTCATACCGGATGACTTTTAATAACCAACTGGCTTTTCAGCTTCTGAATATAAGAGCAGTTTCCAGAGGAGCCAGAGGCAACAGGAGCCCTAGGGGCGATCCAGAGCAGCTGACTCGACTCCCCTCCATGTAAATTTGCTCCTAAGCTTGACCTTCCAAGCACTCTTCTATAAATAAGGACAATAAAATCCCCCAGTGCAGGTTCTGTCCTGGGGGAGGGGAGGCGAGGATGGAGCCGTGGGGTCAGAGCCTAGCTCAAGCAGCTCAGAGTCGGCTGGCTTTGAGGCATGTCACCCTGATGCTCTGCTCCTCCTGGAGCATGTAGCAGTTGCTGTTGTTCACCTTCTAAGATGGTGTCTGACTCTTTGCGACCCCATGGCTGCAGCACCCCAGCCTCCACTACTTCCCGGAGTTTGCTCAAACTCATGTCCATTGAGTCCATGATGCCATCCATTTCATCCTCTGTAACCCTTTCTGCTTCTGCCCTCAAGCTCTCCCAGCATTAGGACCTTTTCCAATCTGTTGGCTCTTCACATTAGGTAGCCAAAATACTGGAGCTTTAGCTTCAGCAATGAATGTTCAGAATTGAATTCCTTTAGGACTGACTGGTTTGATCTCCTTGTTGTCCAAGGGAACCCCCTAAGCAGGGCTGGAGCAAAAAGTCCGGCATGGGACAAGAAAGGGAGTATGCTTCTTCTTCTGAGAAAAGGGGGCTGAAGTCCTTTTTAGGACTGAGGGGCCAAACTCCCAGCCCCCTCGCAGAAGCCTTAGGTGCAGTCTCCTCCTCCAGCCCCCTCCATCATGACTGCACCCCGCTGGGCACTGGTGGTAGTCCACAGACAATTTAAATCCTAACAGATTAACAGTGTTTTTTTTTCCTTAACATTCGATATTCTGAATAATACAAAACTGTATTATTTGAAATAATTTAATCTCACTCTTAATTAAAAAAATACTTACTGTAAACCTATTCGTGTTTATTTACCATGCATTTTTTTTAATACCTGGCCATGCAAATACTGCCTCTTATAATTTCTGATGCTTGCTGAAAATACAGAGTGTGGGGTACTTTTAACTATCACTTCAGATAACTCTACTGAATAGTAATCATTGGAAACTGTTCATCATTTTCTGCCATCTAGTAACACTATTTCATTCTAGTTATTTAGTTTTGAAGTTTCTTGGTTTGAAAACCTCAGGTTATTTTTAATTAAAAAAAAAATACATGGAAAACTTGTGAACGCCTACCAAAGCTTTATTAATATTCTGACTCAGAAGTGAATGCTACTATTCCTGTTGCTTAAAACTGTTCACCTTAAAAATAGTGATTTTTCAAGTAAAAATGGGTTTACTCAGGAATAGCAGGGGAATTGTCATTTGAGACAAGCAAGCTGTAGCAAAAGACATGGGCAAATTCAACCAAGAAAAAGAGGAAGTTTCTCTCTCTTATTTTATAGAGAAAAGTAGTAAATTGAGAAGGATTGTTTTAAAAGAAAGTCCATTGGCAAAAAGTGAGAGTTCAAGGTAATGACCCTTTTTCCTTGGCTGGGTTGCTGGGGTACTCCTGGGTTCTTCTAGGAGATGGGAGGTATACTTTTTCCTGTTGGGGACACTCACTGGAGAATCTCCTGTTGAAGATTTTTTCCTTGGGCTTTGTGATTGTCAGTTCTCATAACTGATCTCCAGTGATACTATGTGAGAGCTCTTCTTTCTGGCTTGCTGATTCCATTTGAGTGAAGTTTCCTTTTATTAATTTTCACCTAACATAGCAGTAAAAGGTCATTTTACTACTCTGTCTCTGCTCCCAATACACTGTAGAAAAAAAAAAAAAAGCAAGAGAGAGTGAGAGAAGCAGAAATTTTAGAGAGGAATTCCTTTGAGCAAATTCATGTTTTTTTCTGACTGAAAGATTTTAGACAACTTATATTTCTTGGCAAATTGCAACTTACAGAATGCACCAACACATTATAACATATTGTCCAACTTATTTACTGTTGAAGCCATACATTAATGCAGGAAAAGTTTTAAAAACTTTCTGAGAACTTATATCTTACCATTTGTATAGTAAAGAATCAGGCAGGAATTACTGATTTTCCCATAACACTGGTAAGAAAATGGAGGCTTTGTACATAAGTTCCTTTTTCAAGGTTTCAACAGACAATAAGTGACTTGAACCCTGAGGTTTGAACCCTGGTACTTGGACATCTCGGGGAAGCTTTCAGCTCCTCCAACCTGACTCTTCCGGCATTGCTGTTCTCCCTCTCAGTTGTTACTGCTTGGGCCTCCCAGCCTGCTCAACTTCCACTTGGGCTGTGTCCTTCCACTGCTGCAACCAGGGATGGAAGTGTCACTTTCTCAGGCCAAAGAAACCTCTCCTCTTTCATTCAGAAATTACCCTCCCAGTCTTCAGAGACACACAATTGTAAAATTATATAGGATTGACTATGTGCTTGTATAATTTTTTTTGAACTTTTTCTTTTCTCTCTTTTTAAAATTTTTAATTTTATTTTTACTTTATTCTACTTTACAATACTATATTGGTTTTGCCATACATTGACATGAATCAGCCACAGGTATACAAGAGCTCCCAATCCTGAAACCCCCTCCCACCTCCCACCCCATATCATCTCTCTGGATCATCCCCATGCACCAGCCCCAAGCATCCTATATCGAACATAGACTGGCGCTTTGTTTCTTACATGATAGTATAAATGTTTCAATGCCATTCTCCCAAATCATCCCACCCTCTCCCTCTCGCTCAGAGGCCAAAAGTCCATTCTATGCATCTGTGTCTCTTTTGTTGTCTCACATACAGGGTCATCATTACTATCTTTCTAAATTCCATATATATGTGTTAGTATACTGTATTGGTGTTTTTCTTTCTGGCTTACTTCACTCT
>SJYW01048965.1:1548420-1566096 GCA_006410735.1 Raphicerus campestris | reverse complement strand
ACGGATGGCTAACAAACACATGAAAAGATGCTCAAACATCACTCATTATCAGAAAAATGCAAATGAAAACTATAATGAGGTACCCTTTCACGCCAGTCAGAATGGCTGCTATCCAAAAGCCTACAAGCAATAAATGCTGGAGAGGGTTTGGAGAAAAGGGAACCCTCTTACCCTGTTGGTGGGAATGCAAAGTAGTACAGCCACTATGGAGAACAGTGTGGAGATAAAACTGGAAATAGAGCTGCCTTATGACCCAGCAATCCCACTGCTGGGCATACACACCGAGGAAACCAGAATTGAAAGAGACACGTGTACCCCAGTGTTCACCACAGCACTGTTTATAATAGCCAGGACATGGAAGCAACGTAGATGTCCATCAGCAGATGAATGGATAAGAAAGCTGTGGTACATATACACAATGGAGTATTACTCAGCCATTAAAAAGAATACATTTGAATCAGTTCTAATGAGGTGGATGAAACTGGAGCCTATTATACAGAGTGAAGTAAGCCAGAAAGAAAAACACCAATACAGCATACTAATGCATATATATGGAATTTAGAAAGATGGTAATGATAACCCTGTATGCGAGACAGCAAAAGAGACACAGATATAGTGAACAGTCTTTTGGACTCTGAGGGAGAAGGAGAGGGTGGGATGATTTGGGAGAATGGCATTGAAACATGTATAATATCATATGTGAAAGAAATCACCAGTCCAGGTTCAATGCAAGATACTGGATGCTTGGGACTGGTGCATTGAGATGACCCAGAGGGATGGTACGGGGAGGGAGGAAGGAGGGGGGTTCAAGATGGGGAACACGTGTATACCTGTGGTGGATTTATGTTGATGTATGGCAAAACCAATACAATATTGTAAAGTAATTAACCTCCAATTAAAATAAATAAATTTGTATTTTTTTAATGAAAACTTATTCAATATACTGTTGGATATACTTGTTCAGTATACAAATTCTATAAGAAATAGACGATGAATTGTTCCTTGAAGTATCCTCAGAATCTCTCATAAATCTTGGGTTTATTAGGTCTTCAGTTATGTTTGNTGTATTTTTTTAATGGAGACAAGTTGGAAGATAATGACTAATTATAGATAAGTGTTAGGAAAAACAAGAAACAAATGAGTAGAGGAAAAACATTCGCAGTCTATAATAAAGTCTTGGAGATCAATTCTTTAAGTTATAATGAGCCCTTATATATCAATGAGGAAAGAACAACCAACACATTTTTAAATGGGCAAAAATATACCAACAGAATAAATATGTTTAACTTTATTGATTATAAATGATGTACAAGTCAAAATTAGGAGGGACATGTGTCACCTCCCTCATGGGCCAGAAAGAAGAGTTTGGAAAGGACACTGGCTGGCAAGGGTACCAGGAAATTGGGGGTCTCTGATAAATGCTAGAGAGAGTGCAAATTAGTACAAATATGTATCAAAGATTTAAATGCAAGTACTGCTGATACAGAAGTCCATGTTTAGCCATTTATCTTACAGATTTTTTACCCAAGTTGTAAGTGACATATGTAGTAGTTTATTTGTCACAAAATTGTTGTAATTCCAGAAGACTGGAAACTTCAAAGTCCCTCTGTCACATACTAGTGAGATAAATCCTGAGACACACTTAAACACAGGAAAACTCTACAGTCACTGAAATTAAAAGTGAAACTATTTGTGCTAATGTGGAAAAATCTCAAGGTGCAGAAAGTGTGTATAGTTGTACTACTGATTGAAAAAATAATGAATATATGCACATATTATCATCTGTCTTGGAAAATAAAAAAGAAATTGGTATCTGTGGGCACAATGAGATAAATATGATAACATGAGAGGATAACTAACTTCATGGCATATTCCTCTGTGACTTTTATACTTTGTAAGTATTCCTACTTATTGAAACATAAACACAGTTATTAAAATTAAAAACGGAAGCAGTAATGCACAGATTAGAAAAGAGACTTCCCTTCAAGAATATGGGAAATAGCTTCTTAAGGAAACAGGACTAGTAAAGTGTCGTGAGCTCCTTTGATCTCTTGAGGCTCAGATTATATTCTGCTAGTTGTGTGAACATTGAGTGTAACACAGGCAAGAACATTTAAACAACCAATCTGCAGTCTGGGGAAGTCCTGCTCTGAAGCAAAGGCCTGGTCCATGGTGAGCAGCTGTGCCAAGTCCTCTGGGCTTGAAGTTCTCTCAGGGCCTGGGTCCCCTCTGGGGTAGGGGGAAGTGGGGCAACAGGAGTGAACCTTAACACATGCGCAGCTAGCAGAGCCATGACTCCTCCCTACCTTATGTCCTGTTCATACAAGAAGGTTGGGATCTGTTCAGTTCTCCGGACATATCACGTGTTTTAAGCCATACTGAATTCATTGTTAATTCTTATGCCACTTAACAAACTCCTTGCTGTTAATTCAGATAAGAAGACCTCCTGTACAAAATCACCTTAAAATGCTTCATTCTAGATTTGGTCAATTCACATTCTATTAATCACCCTATGGGCATTAATTGGAGTCAGCATCTAAACATAAAGAGCACACTTGTTATTCTGAAGTATTTTAATGTTAATTACCACTTGGAAAAAATAACTTTTTCCAGTTCCAACCTGCTAGTTTTCTGAATCTTGGTTTTCTACTTGCTCACTAGAATAAACCACCTTTATTGCACCCAGAAACTAAATCAATTACCGCTGGTTTCTGTCTAAACCAAGAGGACTAGTAAAATCTCTTCTTGCAGCCTCATTTCTATGTAAGCAACTCTAGTAAGATAATTCATCTGTGTACATCAAACACTCTGTATGACAGATATTGTGTAATGTCATTTATTGCTTAATACTCACCTAACAAATGGCGACTCACTCCAGTGTTCTTGCCTGGAGAATCCAGGGAGGGTGGAGCCTGGTGGGCTGCCATCTCTGGGGCACACAGAGTCGGACATGACTGAAGTGACTTAGCAGCAGCAGCAGCAGCACCACCTAACAAATGTATGACAATGGATTTCAATACCCATCACCTAGCAGGAAATTTTCTCTTGAAAATAAATCTTTCTTTTTTTCAAAGGAAAAGTATTTTCCTGTTGTGCATGTGTTATTCTATGATTATAAAAGAATTCAAAATCATTTTTAAAAATTCACTATTCGCAAAAAAGTATAAAAGTAATAACCTACAATCCTAACAGTGAGATAGAAATGCTGTTTATAGTGGAAATAATGTTCAAGGCTCTGATGTATTTATTATTGCTGTACAAATGTTTTTATAAAGAGAACAGTTATGTACCTATTATGAATTGATTTATTCACAACAAACATATCCAAATTTATCTACAGACAGTAACTTTGGTCATCTGGAAAGAGGTGTGAAATGTAAGCAAAAAGTTCAATACTTCATATTATTGGTAAATTAAAAGTCTTAAAGAAATTCCTCTTCTTAATGATGTATAAAGAGAATACTTTTTACATTATTCAATAAACTATACCTAGCATGTACCTACTGGAGAAGGCAATGGCACCCAACTCCAGTACTCTTTTCTGGAAAATCCCATGGATGGAGGAGCCTGGTAGGCTGCAGTCCATGGTGTTGCAAAGAATCGGACATGAGTGAACGACTTCACTTTCACTTTTCACTTTCATGCACTGGAGAAGGAAATGGCAAGCCACTCCAGTGTTCTTGCCTGGAGAATCCCAGGGATGGCGGAGCCTGGTGGGCTGCCGTCTATGGGGTTGCACAGAGTCGGACATGACAAGTGACTTAGCAGCAGCAGCAGCACGTGCCTATGGGGCTTCCCTGGTGGCTCAGAGGTTAAGAATCCGCCTGCAATGCAGGAGCCGTGGGTTCAGTCCCTGGGTCAGGAAGATACCCTGGAGGAGGAAATGGCAAGCCACTCCAGTATTCTTGCCTGGACAATCCCATCAACAGAGGAGCCTGGCAGGTTACAGTCCATGGGATCGCAGAGTCAGACACAGCTGAGCACACATGCATGACAGTACATGCGTATGCTGCTGCTGCTGCTGCTAAGTCGCTTCAGTCATGTCCGACTCTGTGCGACCCCATAGACGGCAGCCCACCAGGCTCCACTGTCCCTGACTATAATGACTAGAAAGGATAAAATCATGTCATTTATAAATCTAAGCAAATGAGCCCTTTCTATGGCAGTTTTTAGCCAATATAGAGGAGGACTTGGGTGGAAAGTATGTGCACGCCCATCTGAACCTGCTGTTTTTCTCTGGAAGGGACTGGATACCCCACGTGCCCTGGGTTCCTTGAGTTTCTATGTCAGAAAACTATACAGCAATGAAGTAACCACCTTTGGCCCACAGAACAATGATACTGTTTAAAATAGGGAAGAAACAGCCTGTAATTGGCAATACTTCGCTTGTCACCATAATTGTCAGTTGCCTAAGGAGCTTCTGTTGAAATAAAGCTGTGCTTTTGATATGAAGATCCATTTCTCACTGAACATGACAGTCCCAGGCTGACAGACTGTGGCATCTACAGCATGACTCTGCTTTCTTAAGGGTCGTGAGTTAAGGTTCAGTTGCCACTTCTCTGACCAAAGGCTCTGGAATAAGTTTCACAGCTGGTCCACTCCCCAAAGACCCTCTGGTGTCACCAGAGGAATGCCCTGAATACCGCAAGTGTAGATGGTCTGGTAAAGGGGGTGAGAGGGCAGTGAGAAACTCTGCTTCCCCATCAAGTCTCTCTGACACATATAGCAAGTAATGCAAACAAGAAACGGGCACACCCATTTGTGCCAGGAAGTGATCACAGTTTAGAGAAATGAAGCAGTTAAGAGTGAGGGACTAGACAATTACAGCAGAGTGAAAGGAATCTGCCCAACTCTGATGTTCAGTCCTAAGTGGTTGTTGTAATAAAGTTATACATATCTCAAGACAAATCTCCAGGTGAAAGGCCTCTTCCATACTTCATAATTAATAAACATATGTTAAATTACTGATGGAATCAAACAGCTATACAAGTACTTGTTAATCAATTCTGTAGGAAGGCAACATCATAATCATTCTTTCAGCACAACATTTGGTAGAAGTAAGCTTCCCAATGTTCTACCAACATTGGGAAGAAGTGGGCTACTCTGGACATTCCTACATTCCTTACCCCTTCACCTGAGACTTGTGTATGGCCTGCCTTACAAAGGTCTCTCATCTGTTGACTGGGTATTACATAGTCCTCACAAGAAGTATTTATCAAGGCAGTTCTTCAGTGCTACAGATGGGTTGTAGGAACTCGTTAAAATTGCAAACAACACAAGAGATTTCTCTTCAAGATACAACTTTTTAAAGAAGCAGGACTGAAAAGACAGTGTCAAGGGGTCTCCTTTGGTCTCCTCAGGCTCATGTTCAATTCTGCTAGTTGTGTGAACATTGAGTGTAACACAGGCAAGAACATTTAACCAATCAGTCTGCAGCCTGGGAAAGTCCTGCTCCGTGAAGCAAAGGCCTGGTCCATGGTGAGCAGCTATGAGCAAATGTGGCAGGTCCTCTGGACTTGAGGTTCTCTCAGGGCCTGGTCCTCCCTGGGGTGGGGAGAGGCAGGGCAATAGGAGCAAACCTTGGAACACACAAAGCTGGCAGGAGCCATGGTTTCCTACCTTACTTCCTATTCAGAAAAGGGGGCTGGGACTTGCTCAGTTCTCCTAACCTATCACATGTTTTAAGCCACACAGATGTCATTGTCATTATTATTGTTGACTCAGGCCATTTCACATCTACAGGGGATCTCCCTCACCCAGGAATTGAACCCAGGTCTCCTGCATTGCAGGTGGATTCTTTACCAGCTGAGCCATAAGGGAAGCCCAAGAACACTGAAGTGGGTAGCCTATCCCATCTCCAGGGGATCTTCCCCACCCAGGAATAGAACCAGGGCCTCCTGCAATGCAGTCCTATTCTTTACCAACTGAGCTATCAGGAAAGCCCATTGCCAACTCGACGGACATCAGTTTGATGGCATCACCGACTTGAAGGACATGAGTTTGAGCAAGCTCCAGGAGTTAGTGATGAACAAGGAAGCCTGGCCTGCTGCAGTCTATGGGGTCGCAAAGAGTCAGATATGACTGACCACAGAACTGAAGTGACTGAACTGATGCCACTAAGCAAATTCCATGTTGTTAATTCAGAGGACTTCCTGTACAAAACCATCTTATCTTAAAATGTCTTACTCTAGATTTGTTAAGTCACATTCTGTTAACCACCCTATGAGAATAAATTGGAGTCTACATTTAAACATACACAACACACTATTATTCTGAAATATTTTGATGTTAATTACCACATGGGAAAAATAATTTTTTACAGCTCAACCTACTATTGTTTTGAATCTTTGTCTCCTACTTACACATGGACAGAGGAGCCTGGTGGGATATAGTCCATGGGGTCGCAGAGAGTCGGACACAACTTAGTGACTAAGCAGGCACACGTGAACTTACTAGGATAAAACACCTTCACTGTACCCTGCACCTTCATCAGTTGCTCCTGCTTTCAAGCCAAACCAAGAGGAGTAAAATCCCTCATGGTGACCACATTTCCTATGTAACCTACCCAAGATAACTCATCTGTTTACATTGAACACTATATAAAACTGACTTTGCACAATGTCACTGATTGTTAAATACTTGTATGAACTGTATATAAAAAATGACAGATGAATTTCAATACCAAACACTTAGCAGAAATTTTCTTCTTAAAAGATTTTTTCAAAAGATAATTACTTTATTATTATGTATATGTTCTTCAATGACTGTAAAATAATTCAAAGTCACTTAAAAAATTTATTAGTCACAGAAAGAATAAAAATAATAAACTAAAATCCCAACCATGAACTAGAAATTCTAAGAATGACACATATAGTAATCAAGGTTTTTATTATTAGTTTATAAATGTTTCCATAAATAGAATAATTTTGTACCTATTATGAATTGAATATTCACAACCAACATGCTCAAATTTATCTATAGACAATAACTTTGGTCATCTGGAAAGGGATATGAATGAAAGGAAATTCATTCTTTCATATTATTGGTGAATTAAAAGTCTTAACAAATAAAATTATCTCCATAACCAATAAAACAGAAGGAAATTTGTTATTTTACTGAATAAGCAGTACGTAGTACATGCATAGGTGTTCCAGGTCACACTAGTGGTAAAGAACCTGCCTGCCAATGCACGAGATATAGAAGACTCAGGTTCGATCCCTGGATTGGGAAGATCCCATGGCGAAGGGTATGGCAACCCACTCCAGGATTCTTACCTGGAGAATCCCATGGACAGAGGAGCCTAGCAGGCTACATCCATAGGGTCACAAAGAGTCGTACATGACTGAAACAGCTTAGCACACATGCATGCACATAGTACATGTACATAGATAGACTGAAATGACTAGAAAGAATAAAATCATGTTACTTATATATGCAAGCAGTTGAATCTTTTTGCATTGCACAACTTTTAGTATACAACATATTTTCCTAGAGTCTATTGTATCGCGTTTTCCCATTAGTAGACTGAACAGCACATTTTGCTATCATATGCTGAACTCTCTGTACCTTCCTTTATAGAGTTCAACCTATGCTAATGTGGGAACTGAGATATTCATTGTTTGGTTAATTGCTCTCATCTAAAAGAATATTCTAACTTCTCTCATCTCCCTGAAGAGAAATGTTTACAGCCAGGATTGAGCCTAGTTTAAACTCTCAAGGGGTCAGGGAGCCTGGGGTTCTAACTTTCTAGCTATTCACATTTCAAAAGGAACAGAGCTGAAGCACTTGGAGACCTCTCAAGGTTATAAAGCTGCCAGTCCCTTGGAAGTTTTATTGGCATTCAAAATTTAGAGAAATAGAGAGATTGGTCCAGCAACTATGGAAAACAGTATAACATTTCCTCCAAAAAAAACTGGAACTACAATATGACCCAGCTGTTTCAATTCTGAGTATTTACCCAAAGAACACTCCCAAAAACTAATTTGAAAGGATATGTGCATAGACATAGGCTTCCCTAGTAGCTGCAGGCAAAGAATTTGCCTGCAATGCAGAAGACCAGGGTTTGATCCCTGGGTCAGGAAGATTCCCTGGAAGAGGAAATGACAACCCACTCCAGTATTCTTGCCTGGGAAATCCATGGATAGTGCAGCCTGGTGGGATATAGTCCATGAGGTAGAGAAGAGTCAGGCACGACTAAGCAACTAAGCATACACGCACACATGACACCTATGTTTATAGCATTATGTACAATAGCTAAGATATGGAAACAACACAAGTGCCTGTCAACAGATGAATGGATAAAGAAGATGAATGGTGTACACATAAAATAAATACTACTCAGCCATTAAACAGAATGAAATTCTGCCATTTGCAACAACATAGATGGACCTTGAAGGTATTATCCAAAGTGAAATAACTCAAGCGGAGAAAAGCAAATACCATACTATATCACTCGTATGTGGAATCTTAAGAAAAGCAAATGAGCAAACAAAATAGAACAAAAGACACTCATAGATACAGTAAACAATTGGCGAATACCACAGAGGAATGGGGTGTGAAGGGTTGACAGAATTGGTGAAGAGAGTCAACTGCAGTGTGATTGATAGCAATTGAATTTGTGGTTGTGATCACTTTGCTGTGTACACCAATGTCAAATTATAATGTGGTACACGTGAAACTCACATTTTAAAAACTGACTCTTGCCCAATGATCTCCCAAGAAACATTCTAAAAAGGAGATGCGTAAACTGTCTTTACTTCAGGATATAAAGAATTCATCATATTTTCCTTTACATTATACACAACTGACAAAAAGTCTTCCCTGAAATCAATTTCTGTTTCCCTGATATAAACAATAGATTTTATAGGTCAGGAGAATAAACAGCTGTTTTCTTAGTCTTAGTTCAAGTAACCCTGCCTTAGTTTCATTTTTCATCTCACTTTTTTAACTATAAACAAGGTTTCAAACTTTGGACTTTCAAGTTTTGTCATCAGCACTTTCAAACTGACACCAGCACTTTATATTCACAAAAATAGGTGGGGTGGACGTTAGGCCTTATCATGTACTACACATTAACCACAGATCTTATAGGTCAAGTGAGTAAACAGCAGGTTTCTTAGAGGTAGTCTTATTTCAAGTAACCCTGCCTTATTTTCATTTTCCATCTCACTTTTATAACCCCAAATGCGATTTCAAACTTTGTCACCAGCAGTTTAGAATTTTGTTATCAGTACTTTCAAAAGCACTTTGTATTCACAAAGAAAGGTATGGGATGGACTTTAGACCTTATCATGTACAAATCATTAACCAGACAAAACAAAAAAGGAAAGGCAAGGGGAAACACAGGCAGAATTTGTGCATCGTTGCCCAGTTTTTCTCAGATGAGAGTCAAATATAGTCTTAAACTCTATCAACACAATGATTTTGTCATTTGAGGATCTGACACTTTTCTTGAAAGCTTTGGTAAGAAATTAACTTTAGATCAAGTTGATACTGTCCAGTGATTCTGCAAAAGAGTCTAAATTCTTGACCTGACTGTGACANATTCACAACCAACATGCTCAAATTCATCTATAGACAATAACTTTGGTCATCTGGAAAGGGATATGAATGAAAGGAAATTCATTCTTTCATATTATTGGTGAATTAAAAGTCTTAACAAATAAAATTATCTCCATAACCAATAAAACAGAAGGAAATTTGTTATTTTACTGAATAAGCAGTACGTAGTACATGCATAGGTGTTCCAGGTCACACTAGTGGTAAAGAACCTGCCTGCCAATGCACGAGATATAGAAGACTCAGGTTCGATCCCTGGATTGGGAAGATCCCATGGCGAAGGGTATGGCAACCCACTCCAGGATTCTTACCTGGAGAATCCCATGGACAGAGGAGCCTAGCAGGCTACATCCATAGGGTCACAAAGAGTCGTACATGACTGAAACAGCTTAGCACACATGCATGCACATAGTACATGTACATAGATAGACTGAAATGACTAGAAAGAATAAAATCATGTTACTTATATATGCAAGCAGTTGAATCTTTTTGCATTGCACAACTTTTAGTATACAACATATTTTCTTAGAGTCTATTGTATCGCGTTTTCCCATTAGTAGACTGAACAGCACATTTTGCTATCATATGCTGAACTCTCTGTACCTTCCTTTATAGAGTTCAACCTATGCTAATGTGGGAACTGAGATATTCATTGTTTGGTTAATTGCTCTCATCTAAAAGAATATTCTAACTTCTCTCATCTCCCTGAAGAGAAATGTTTACAGCCAGGATTGAGCCTAGTTTAAACTCTCAAGGGGTCAGGGAGCCTGGGGTTCTAACTTTCTAGCTATTCACATTTCAAAAGGAACAGAGTTGAAGCACTTGGAGACCTCTCAAGGTTATAAAGCTGCCAGTCCCTTGGAAGTTTTATTGGCATTCAAAATTTAGAGAAATAGAGAGATTGGTCCAGCAACTATGGAAAACAGTATAACATTTCCTCCAAAAAAACCTGGAACTACAATATGACCCAGCTGTTTCAATTCTGAGTATTTACCCAAAGAACACTCCCAAAAACTAATTTGAAAGGATATGTGCATAGACATAGGCTTCCCTAGTAGCTGCAGGCAAAGAATTTGCCTGCAATGCAGAAGACCAGGGTTTGATCCCTGGGTCAGGAAGATTCCCTGGAAGAGGAAATGACAACCCACTCCAGTATTCTTGCCTGGGAAATCCATGGATAGTGCAGCCTGGTGGGATATAGTCCATGAGGCAGAGAAGAGTCAGGCACGACTAAGCAACTAAGCATATACGCACACATGACACCTATGTTTATAGCATTATGTGCAATAGCTAAGATATGGAAACAACACAAGTGCCTGTCAACAGATGAATGGATAAAGAAGATGAATGGTGTACACATAAAATAAATACTACTCAGCCATTAAACAGAATGAAATTCTGCCATTTGCAACAACATAGATGGACCTTGAAGGTATTATCCAAAGTGAAATAACTCAAGCGGAGAAAAGCAAATACCATACTATATCACTCGTATGTGGAATCTTAAGAAAAGCAAATGAGCAAACAAAATAGAACAAAAGACACTCATAGATACAGTAAACAATTGGCGAATACCACAGAGGAATGGGGTGTGAAGGGTTGACAGAATTGGTGAAGAGAGTCAACTGCAGTGTGATTGATAGCAATTGAATTTGTGGTTGTGATCATTTTGCTGTGTACACCAATGTCAAATTATTATGCGGTACACGTGAAACTCACATTTTAAAAACTGACTCTTGCCCAATGATCTCCCAAGAAACATTCTAAAAAGGAGATGCGTAAACTATCTTTACTTCAGGATATAAAGAATTCATCATATTTTCCTTTACATTATACACAACTGACAAAAAGTCTTCCCTGAAATCAATTTCTGTTTCCCTGATATAAACAATAGATTTTATAGGTCAGGAGAATAAACAGCTGTTTTCTTAGTCTTAGTTCAAGTAACCCTGCCTTAGTTTCATTTTTCATCTCACTTTTTTAACTATAAACAAGGTTTCAAACTTTGGACTTTCAAGTTTTGTCATCAGCACTTTCAAACTGACACCAGCACTTTATAGTCACAAAAAAAGGTGGGATGGATGTTAGGCCTTATCATGTACTACACATTAACCACAGATCTTATAGGTCAAGTGAGTAAACAGCAGGTTTCTTAGAGGTAGTCTTATTTCAAGTAACCCTGCCTTATTTTCATTTTCCATCTCACTTTTATAACCCCAAATGCGATTTCAAACTTTGTCACCAGCAGTTTAGAATTTTGTTATCAGTACTTTCAAAAGCACTTTGTATTCACAAAGAAAGGTATGGGATGGACTTTAGACCTTATCATGTACAAATCATTAACCAGACAAAACAAAAAAGGAAAGGCAAGGGGAAACACAGGCAGAATTTGTGCATCGTTGCCCAGTTTTTCTCAGATGAGAGTCAAATATAGTCTTAAACTCTATCAACACAATGATTTTGTCATTTGAGGATCTGACACTTTTCTTGAAAGCTTTGGTAAGAAATTAACTTTAGATCAAGTTGATACTGTCCAGTGATTCTGCAAAAGAGTCTAAATTCTTGACCTGACTGTGACAGAGAAAAACAAGCGTCTAAATTCTTGACCTGACTGTGACACAGAAAAACAAGCAGTTCAGGATGTTTTAATTGTCTGCTGTTTTGGATAAAAAACACTGATAATTGGAGGCCTCAGCTGATCTTTTTCTTAGTGTTAAAACCTTCTTCCAAAAGATTAAACATTTTAAATTAACACGTGACAAAAGAACACAAAAATGCTCAGTTCAAAAGTGTATAATAGGTGAAATATTACAAAATGAACACATGCCAGTAATTATTTCTGAGGTCAAAAATAAGAACACTCCCAAACCCAGATGTTTTCTTGTACCTCTTTTAAACATTAACCTAACCCTCGCCACTCCAATGCAAAAAAGTAATGGTGGTTTGGCATTGTAGAAATTTGCCATTTAATATTGGAATACATCCTCAAATAAATGTAGTTATATATAATTTTAATGTGCATTACTTGCTTTATGTGTTTTTGCTAATGACATTACTTGCTGCTTATTTTATATTTATTTTAGACTATGACACATTGTTAGATGAAAAGCAAATTTGAGCAATTTTCTTATTTGAGTTCAAAATGGGTTGTAAATCAGCAGAGATAACTTGCAATATCAACAACGCATTTGGCTGAGGAACTGCTAGTGAAAGTACAGTACAGTGGTGGTTCAAGAAGTTTTGCAAAGGAGACTAGAGCCTGAAGATGAGGAGTGTTTCAGCTGGTCAATGAACGTTGACAATGACCAACTGAGAGCAATCATTGAAGTCGATCCTCTTACAACTGCATGAGAAGTTGTTGAACTCAATGTTGACCATTCAATGGTTGTTCAGCCTTTGAAGCAAATTGGAAAAGTTAAAAAGCTTGATAAATGTGTGCCTGGTAAGCTCATCACAAATAAAAAAAAGTCATCATCTTGAAATGTCTTATCTTACTGCATGCAACAACAACCAACCAGTTCTCAATTGGATTGTGATATGTGATGAAAAGTGGCTTTTATACCACAGCCAGCAATGACCAGCTCAGTGGTTGGACTGAGAAGAAGCTCCAAAGCACTTTCCAAAGCAAAACTTGCATCAAAAAAAGGTCATGACCTTTTGGTGGTCTGCTGCTGGTCTGATCCACTACAGCTTTCTGAATCCTGGCAAAACCATTACTTCTGAGAAGTATGCTCAGCAAATTGATGAGGTGCGCTGAAAACTGCAGTGTCTGCAGTCAGCATTGGTCAATAGAAAAGGTCCAGTTCTGCTCCATGACAGTGCCTGACCTGTCTGACCACACAAGGTTGCATAACCAGTGCTTTGAAAATTGAGCAAATTGGGCTATGAACTTTTGCCTCAATTGCCATATTGCCAACTGACCACTTCTTCAAGTATCTTGACAACTTTTTGCAGTGAAAATGCTTCCACAACCAGCAGGAGGCAAAAAATGCTTTCCAACAGTTCACTGAATCCTAAAGCACAGATTTTTATGCTACAGGAATAAGCAAACTAATTTCTTGTTGGTAAAAATGTGTTGATTGTTATAGTTCCTATTTTGATTAATAAAGATGTGTTTGAGCCTAGTTATAATGATTTAAAATTCACAATCCAAAACCACAATTACATTTGCACCAACCTAAAACTAAGATCATGGCGTCAAGTCCCATCACTTCATGGGAAATAGATGGGGAAACAGTGTCAGATTTTTTTTGGGGGGGGGGGGTCCAAAATCACTGCAGATGGTGATTGCAGCTATGAAATTAAAAGACGCTTACTCCTTGGAAGGAAAATTATGATTAACCTAGATAGCATATTAAAAAGCAGAGACATTACTTTGCCAACAAAGGTCCATCTAGTCAAGGCTATGGTTTTTCCAGTGGTCATGTATGAATGTAAGAGTTGGACTGTGAAGAAAGCTGAGCACTGAAGAACTGATGCTTTTGAACTGTGATGTTGGAGAAGACTCTTGAGAGTCCCTTGGACTGCAAGGAGATCCACCCAGTCAATTCTAAAGGAGGTCAGTCCTGGGTGTTCTTTGGAAGGAATGATGCTAAAGGTGAAACTCCAGTACTTTGGCCACCTCATGCGAAGAGTTGACTCATTGGAAAAAACTCTGATGCTGGGAGGGATTGGGGGCAGGAGGAGAAGGGGACAACAGAGGATGAGATGGCAGGATGGCATCACCGACTTGAGGGACGTAAGTTTGAGTGAACTCCAGAAGTTGGTGATGGGCAGGGAGGCCTGGCATGCTGCAATTCATGGGGTCGCAAAGAGTTGGACACAACTGAGCAACTGAACTGAACTGAATTGAATAGCTACTACCTGACTTTTAACATCAGAGATTAGATCTGCTTGCTTGTCAACTTTACATAGATGGAATCAAACAATATGGATTCTACTGTGTCTGGCTCCTTTCATTCAACATTACCATTAAGAGATTCATCCATGTTGTTAGATTTAACTGTAATTTTGTCATTTTCATGCTTTAAGTCTTTTCATAGTAATTATTAGAAGTTATGTTATACAATGCAAATATGCTACAAGGTACTTATCCATTTACCGTTTATGAACAATTGGGCGATTTTCACTGCTGAAGTATTACAGATATTGCTGATATGATCATTATATGTATTTCCTTGGTGTGCATGTGCATACATTTCTGATAGCAATATATTTAAGAGTGAAATGCCTAAGTCCTTGGGTATTTATGTTAAACTTTAGTATATAATGCCAAAGAGCTTTACCAACTGGTGGACTCTATTGTTGCTACATAAGAAACACCACAAACCTATTGAATAAAAGCAAAAATTATTTTATTTCTCACAATATGAGAAATATTATGAGAGCTGAGCGGGTAGTTCTTTTCCTGGACTCACCTGGTCTCAGTCACATGGCTGTATTCTATGTGTGAATCTGTAGGAGGTGGAGGACCTTGAACTGCCTCGTCCACAAGTCTGGCCTGAATAGGAAGGCCAGAAGACTGGGACCTCTCTCTTCACATGGACTTTCATCATCAAGTTGTCTAGCCTTCACTGAGTCAGCCACTGGTTGATTTCCATTTTATCATGTTATGCTTATGCTATAAAGTTGAACAGACTATCACCCTATCCAACAAATCTTGTAGGCCTGTTGTAAGAGGAATTGGGTCCTGATCATAGAAAAAAATGTGTGCTTTTTTTTGTTTTGTTTTGTTTTGTTTTACTATTTTCCTCTGCACAGGTGGTAAACTAAATAGGGAACAGGATTCACCTCCTATTAGAAATAAGCCCTCAGTGTGAGCAGGTCAGAAACAATCAACTCTACAGTGGAAGCAAATCATTCTTCATTATAGGATAAGACTGAAAACGAAGGCGTTATACTCTGTGTTTATTTGTATCTCAAAGAGCTAACAAATGTTAGATCACGATCACCTCAAGTTGTCAAGATTGAGACACTGAAATTAAAAAGACAGAAAAGACTACTAACAGAAGGCNAGGGACGTAAGTTTGAGTGAACTCCAGAAGTTGGTGATGGGCAGGGAGGCCTGGCATGCTGCAATTCATGGGGTCGCAAAGAGTTGGACACAACTGAGCAACTGAACTGAACTGAATTGAATAGCTACTACCTGACTTTTAACATCAGAGATTAGATCTGCTTGCTTGTCAACTTTACATAGATGGAATCAAACAATATGGATTCTACTGTGTCTGGCTCCTTTCATTCAACATTACCATTAAGAGATTCATCCATGTTGTTAGATTTAACTGTAATTTTGTCATTTTCATGCTTTAAGTCTTTTCATAGTAATTATTAGAAGTTATGTTATACAATGCAAATATGCTACAAGGTACTTATCCATTTACCGTTTATGAACAATTGGGCGATTTTCACTGCTGAAGTATTACAGATATTGCTGATATGATCATTATATGTATTTCCTTGGTGTGCATGTGCATACATTTCTGATAGCAATATATTTAAGAGTGAAATGCCTAAGTCCTTGGGTATTTATGTTAAACTTTAGTATATAATGCCAAAGAGCTTTACCAACTGGTGGACTCTATTGTTGCTACATAAGAAACACCACAAACCTATTGAATAAAAGCAAAAATTATTTTATTTCTCACAATATGAGAAATATTATGAGAGCTGAGCGGGTAGTTCTTTTCCTGGACTCACCTGGTCTCAGTCACATGGCTGTATTCTATGTGTGAATCTGTAGGAGGTGGAGGACCTTGAACTGCCTCGTCCACAAGTCTGGCCTGAATAGGAAGGCCAGAAGACTGGGACCTCTCTCTTCACATGGACTTTCATCATCAAGTTGTCTAGCCTTCACTGAGTCAGCCACTGGTTGATTTCCATTTTATCATGTTATGCTTATGCTATAAAGTTGAACAGACTATCACCCTATCCAACAAATCTTGTAGGCCTGTTGTAAGAGGAATTGGGTCCTGATCATAGAAAAAAATGTGTGCTTTTTTTTGTTTTGTTTTGTTTTGTTTTACTATTTTCCTCTGCACAGGTGGTAAACTAAATAGGGAACAGGATTCACCTCCTATTAGAAATAAGCCCTCAGTGTGAGCAGGTCAGAAACAATCAACTCTACAGTGGAAGCAAATCATTCTTCATTATAGGATAAGACTGAAAACGAAGGCGTTATACTCTGTGTTTATTTGTATCTCAAAGAGCTAACAAATGTTAGATCACGATCACCTCAAGTTGTCAAGATTGAGACACTGAAATTAAAAAGACAGAAAAGACTACTAACAGAAGGCTTTCGCTGCTTTTAACTCAACAAAATTATCAAATCATCCAGGCCTAGTTAAAGAGGCCATGCCTACAATTGTATAAAAAAATACACTATGTAGAGAAGAATTCAGAGGAAAAAACAAGCCATGATTCATCAGAGACTGCTTCATAATGGTAGCTTCATTACCTGAATGAATTTAAAGCAATATGTAAGCTAATACCTATGGAAGTGATAAAGCATAAATTAAAAATAAAATTTAAAAAAACAGAGAGTTCAAAATCCGAAAATTCAATTGAGTAAAAAAAACAACAGAGTAAGAGTCACAGTGAGGTATCAGCCCTGGTGAGAAACACGTGAATGCAGACACAAAGATTAAGAACCAGTGAATGGAAGACAAGATGGGCCCTGGCAGCTCCAGGGGCCATGCTGAACAGTAAGAGGAGGAAGCCACTGGGGAGTCTGAATTACTCCGTCTGACCCATACTTTGCTCAGAGACAGAATTAAGAGAAATCAGGACCAACGCTATATGAGGACAGTGTCTGTGTCTCAAAGTACAGAGGTATATTTAACACATTTCTCTAGATGTAAGCTACCTACTATTGATATTATACATCTAACCTGAGAAAGCTCAGCTTTGTTCAACCCAGTGACCTAAATATGAAGAAGTGGAGCTTCCAAAGCAAATTTTGTGATGAAGTCAAGAGATGAGATACCAAGGGAAAAGTTCATTTCTGGGAGAATAAAATGGAAAAAAAAAAAAAGAAGAAGAAGAAAAGGAGGGGGTGAGAATACAGTATAGCATACCCTTCTGGAGAGGACTTTGTCCACATCTAACAAAACCATATGC
>SJYW01048965.1:1522783-1547251 GCA_006410735.1 Raphicerus campestris | reverse complement strand
CTTACTCCTTGGAAGACAAGTTATGACCAACCTAGGTAGCATATTCAAAAGCAGAGCCATTACTTTGCCGACTAAGGTCCGTCTAGTCAAGGCTATGGTTTTTCCTGTGGTCATGTGTGGATGTGAGAGTTGGACTGTGAAGAAAGCTGAGTGCTGAAGAACTGATGCTTTTGAACTGTGGTGTTGGAGAAGACTCTTGAGAGTCCCTTGGACTGCAAGGAGATCCAACCAGTCCATTCTGAAGGAGATTAGCCCTGGGATTTCTTTGGAAGGAATGATGCTAAAGCTGAAACTGCAGTACTTTGGCCACCTCACGCAAAGAGTTGACTCACTGGAAAAGACTCTGATGCTGGGAGGGATTGGAGGTAGGAGAAGAAGGGGACGACAGGATTAGATGGCTGGATGGCATCACTGACTTGATGGATGTGAATCTGAGTGAACTCCGGGAGTTGGTGATGGACAGGGAGGCCTGGCGTGCTGCGATTCATGGAGTCTCAAAGAGTCAGACATGACTGAGTGACTGAAACTGAACTGAACACCTATCCTACTCAAACTCTTCCAGAAAATTGCAGAGGAAGGTAAACTCCCAAATTAATTCTATGAGGCCACCATCAATACCAAAACCAGACAAAGATACAACAAATAAAGAAAACTATAGGCCAATATCACTGATGAATATGGATGTAAAAATTCTCAACAAAATTCTAGCAAACAGAATCCAACAACATTTTCAAAAGATCATACATCATGGTCAAGTGGGCTTTATCCCAGGGATGCAAGGAAATTCTTTAATATTTGCAAATCAATCAATGTAATACACCACAATAACAAATTGAAAAATAAAAACCATATGATTATCTCAATAGATGCAGAAAAAGCCTTTGACAAAATTCAATACCCATTTATGATAAAAACTCTCCAGAAAGCAGGCATAGAAGGAACATACCTCAACATAATAAAAGCCATATGTGATAAACCCATAGCAAATATTATCTTCAATGGAAAAAATTGAAAGCATATCCCCTAAACTCAGGAAGAAGACAAGGGTATCCAGTCTCACCACTACTATTCAACACACTTTTGGAAGTTTTAGCCACAGCAATCACAGAAGAAAAAGAAATAAAAGAATCCAGATTGGAAAAGAAGAAGTAAGAGTCTCACTGTTTGCAGATGACATGATTTGCTACATAGAAAACCCTAAAGACACCACCAGAAAATTACTAGAGCTAATCAATGAATATAATAAAGTTTCAGGGTATAAAATTAACAAACAGAAATCCCTTGCATTCCTATACATTAACAATGAGAAAACAGAAAGAGAAATTAAGGAAACAATCCCATTCACTATTTCAACAAAAAGAATAAAATACTTAGGAATAAATCTACCTAAAGAAACAAAAGACCTATATATAGAAAACTGTAAACCACCAATGAAAGAAATCAAAGATGACACAAATAGATGGAGAAATATACCATGTTCATGGATTGGAAGAATAAATATAGTGAAAGTGAGTTTACTACCCAAAGCAATCTATAGATTCAATGCAATCCCTATCAAGCTACCAATGGTATTTTTCACAGAACTAGAACAATTAATTTCACAATTTGTATGGAAACACAGAAAATCTCGAATAGCCAAAGCAATCTTGAGAAAGAAGAATGGAACTGGAGGAATCAACCTGCCTGACTTCAGAGTATACTACAAAGCTACACTCATCAAGACAGTATGGTACTAGTACAAAGACAGAAAAATAGATCAATGGAACAAAATAGAAAGCCCAGAGATAAATCTACATACCTATGGATGCTTTATTTTTGACAAAGGAGGAAAAAATATACAATGGAAAAAAGACAATCTTTTTAACAAGTGGTCAAGTGGTGCTGGGAAAACTGGTCAACCACTTGTAAAACAATGAAACTAGAACACTTTCTAACACCATACACAAAAATAAACTCAAAATGGATTAAAAATCTAAATGTAAGACCAGAAATTATAAAACTTTTAGAGGAGAACATTGGCAAAACACTCTCTGACATAAACCACAGCAGGATCCTCTATGACCCACCTCCCAGAATACTGGAAATAAAAGCAAAAATAAACAAATGGGACCTAATTAAACTTAAAAGATTCTGCACAACAAAGGAAACTACAAGCAAGGTGAAAAGACAGCCTTCAGAAAGGGAGAAAATAATTGCAAATGAAGCAACTGACAAAGAACTAATCTCAAAAATATACAGGCAACGCCTGCAGCTCAATTCCAGAAAAATAAATGACCCAATCAAAAAATGAGCCAAAGAACTAAACAGACATTTCTCCAAAGAAGACATACAGATGGCTAGCAAACACATGAGAAGATGCTCAATACCACTCATTATCAGAGAAATGCAAATGAAAACTACAATGAGGTACCCTTTCACGCCAGTCAGAATGGCTGCTATCCAAAAGTCTACAAGCAATAAATGCTGGAGAGGGTATGGAGAAAAGGGAACCCTCTTACACTGTTGGTGGGAATGCAAACTACTACAGGCACAATGGAGAACAATGTGGAGATAAAACTGGAAATAGAGCTGCCTTATGACCCAGCAATCCCACTGCTGGGCATACACACCAAGGAAACCAGAATTGAAAGAGACACGTGTTCCCCAGTGTTCATCACAGCACTGTTTATAATAGCCAAGACATGGAAGCAACCTAGATGTCCATCAGCAGATGAATGGATAAGAAAGCTGTGGTACATATACACAATGGAGTATTACTGAGCCATTAAAAAGAACACATTTGAACCAGTTCTAATGAGGTGGATGAAACTGGAGCCTATTATACAGAGTGAAGAAAGCCAGAAAGAAAAACAACAATACAGTATACTAATGCATATATATGGAATTTAGAAAGGTGGTAATGATAACCCTGTATGCGAGACAGCAAAAGAAACACAGATGTAGTGAACAGTCTTTTGGACTCTGAGGGAGAGGGAGAGGGTGGGATGATTTGGGAGAATGGCATTGAAACATGTATAATATCATATATGAAATGAATTGCCAGTCCAGGTCCAATGCATGATACAGGTGCTTGGGGCTAGTGCACTGGGATGACCCAGAGGGATGGTAGAGGGAGGGAGGAGAGAGGGGAGTTCAGGATGGGGAACATCTGTATACCCATGGTGGATTCATGTTGATGTATGGCAAAACCAATACAATATTTAAAGTAATTAGCCTCCAATTAAAATAAATAAATTTATATTAAAAAAGAAAAAATATGAGAAGGTTTGTAGGTTTGTTCATTTCAGCATTGTTTGTAATTGCAAAATATTGAAAACAATCTAAATGGCCATACAAAGAAAAGTGGTTAAACTCTGGCATATCGCACCATTACACAAAAACCAGTTTGAAGAAGCTCTAAATGAGCAAATATAGTACATATTCAGCAAAAAAAGAAAAAAAATAGTGATAATATGGCATCACCAACTCAATGGACGTGAGTTTGAGAAAAACTCCAGGAGATGGTAAAGAACAGGAAGCAGGAAGCATAGTGAACTGCTGAAGTCCACAGGGTCACAAAGAATAGGACACAATTTAGCAACTGAACAGGAGAATTTAACCTCATTATCCAACATATGAGTTTACAATTCATAAGAATATGTCCCAAAAGTTGAATTAAGACAACAAATTAAAAGGCCAGGGAAAATTTTTTCCTATGATCCTCACTGTCCAAGTTCTGTGCACAGAAGAACCAGTGTTTGTAGGAAGACAGTACATAACACATTTAGATGACCTTGGATTCAGATCACACTGTGGATCTCAGATGGAAACCAGAAAGAGAAGAGAAGTTCAGAAAATATAATGAGTGACAGCAGGTAGTCCAGGTTGCCGAGAACCTAAAGGGGTTAAACCTGCAAGAAATTCAGGGCCCAACAGGAAAAGATATTACTTTCATTTCAACAGACAATCCAAACTTTATACATAAAAAATACTGTCTCAAGACACATTCTCTGTTTGGTATTTCAGTTCAGTTCAGTCGTGTCCGACTCTTTGCGACCCCATGAATCGCAGCACACCAGACCTCCCTGTTCATCACCATCTCCCAGAGTTCACTCAGACTCACGTCCATCGAGTCTATGATGCCATCCAAAGAAATCCCAGGGTTGATCTTCAGAATGGACTGGTTGGATCTCCTTGCAGTCCAAGGGACTCTCAAGAGTCTTCAGCACCACAGTTCAAAAGCATCAATTCTTCGGTGCTCAGCTTTCTTCACATTCCAAATCTCACATCTATACATGACCATAGGAAAAACCATAGCCTTAACTAGACGGACCTTAGTCGGCAAAGTAATGTCTCTGCGTTTGAATATACTATCCAGATTGGTCATAACTTTCCTTCCAAGGAGGAAGTGTCTTTTAATTTCATGGCTGCAAACACCATCTGCAGTGACTTTGGAGCCCCCCAAAATAAAGTCTGACACTGTTTCCACTGTTTCCCCATCTATTTCTCATGAAGTGCTGGGACCGGATGCCATGATCTTCGTTTTCTGAATGTTGAGTTTTAAGCCAAGTTTTTCGCTCTCCTCTTTTACTTTTACCGAGAGGCTTTTTAGCTCCTTTTCACTTTCTGCCATAAGCGTGGTGTCATCTGCATATTTGAGGTTATTGATATTTCTCCCAGCAATCTTGATTCCAGCTTGTGCTTCTTCCAGTCTAGCATTTCTCATGATGTACTCTGCATATAAGTTAAATAAGCAGGGTGACAATATACAGCCTTGACGTACTCCTTTTCCTATTTGGAAACAGTCTGTGGTTCCATGTCCAGTTCTAACTGTTGCTTCCTGACCTGCATACAGATTTCTCAAGAGGCAGGTCAGGTGGTCTGGAATTCCCATCTCTTTCAGAATTCTCTGCAGTTTATTGTGAGCCACACAATCAAAAGCTTTGGCATAGTCAATAAAGCAGAAATAGATGTTTTTTTGGAACTCTCTTGCTTTTTCCATGATCCAGCGGATGTTCTCAATTTGATCTCTGGTTCCTCTGCCTTTTCTAAAACCAGCTTGAACATCAGGGAGTTCACGGTTCATGTATTGTTGAAGCCTGGCTTGGAGAATTTTGAGCATTACTTTACTAGCGTGTGAGATGAGTGCAATTGTGAGGTAGTTTGAACATTCTCTGGCATAGCCTTTCTTTGGAATTGGAATGAAAACTGACCTTTTCCATTCCTGTGGCCACTACTGAGTTTTCCAAATTTGCTGGCATATTGAGTGCAGCACTTTCACAGCATCATCTTTCAGGATTTGAAAGTTTAACTGGAATCCCATCATCTCCACTAGCTTTGTTCGTAGTCATGCTTTCTAAGGCCCACTTGACTTCACATTCCAAGGTGTCTGGCTCTAGATGAGTGATCACATCATCATGATTATCTGGGTCGTGAAGATCTTTTTTGTACAGTTCTTCCGTGTATTATTGCCACCTCTTCTTAATATCTTCTGCTTCTGTTAGGTACAGACCATTTCTGTCTTTTATCGAGCCTGTCTTTGCATGAAATGTTCCCTTGGTATCTTTGATTTTCTTGAAGAGATCTCTAGTCTTTCCCATTCTGTTCTTTTCCTCTGATTTCTTTGCACTGATCGCTGAAGAAGGCTTTCTTATCTCTTCTTGTTATTCTTTGGAACTTAGCATTCAGATGCTTATATCTTTCCTTTTCTCCTATGCTTATCGCCTCTCTTCTTTTCACAGCTATTTTTAAGGTCTCCCCAGACATCCATTTTGCTTTTTTGCATTTCTTTCCCATGGGGATGGTCTTGATCCCTGTCTCCTGTACAATGTCACGAATTTCATTCCATCGTTCATCAGGCACTCTATCTATCAGATCTAGGCCCTTAAATCTATTTCTCATTTCCAGTGTATAATCGTAAGGGATTTGATTTAGGTCATACCTGAATGGTCTAGCGGTTTTCCCTACTTTCTTCAATTTGTGTCTGAATTTGGTAATAAGGAGTTCATGATCTGAGCCACAGTCAGCTCCTAGTCTTGTTTTTGTTGACTGTATAGAGCTTCTCCATCTTTGGCTGCAAAGAATATAATCAATCTGATTTTGGTGTTGACCATCTGGTGATGTCTATGTGTAGAGTCTTCTCTTGTGTTGTTGGAAGAGGGTGTTTGCTATGACCAGTGCATTTTCTTGGCAAAACTCGATTAGTCTTTGCCCTGCTTCATTCTGCATTCCAAAGCCAAATTTGCCTATTACTCCAGGTGTTTCTTGACTTCCTACTTTTGCATTCCAGTCCCCTATAATGAAAAACACATCTTTTTTGGGTGTTAGTTCTAAAAGGTCTTGTAGGTCTTCATAGAACCATTCATCTTCAGCATCTTCAGCATTACTGGTTGGGGCATAGACTTGGATTACCATGATATTGAATGGTTTGCCTTGGAGACAAACAGAGATCATTCTGTCGTTTTTGAGACTGCATCCAAGTACTGCATTTCAGACTCTTTTGTTGACCATGATGGCTACTCCATTTCTTCTGAGGGAATCCTGCCTGCAGTAGTAAATATATTGGTCATCTGAGTCAAATTCACCCATTCCAGTCCATTTTAGTTCACTGATTCCTAGAATGTCGACGTTCATCCTTGCCATCTCTTTTTTGATCACTTCCAATTTGCCTTGATTAATGGACCTGACATTCCAAGTTTCTATGCAATATTGCTCTTTACAGCATCGGATTTTGCTTCTATCACCAGTCACATCCACAACTGGGTATTGTTTTTGCTCTGGCTCCATCCCTTCATTCTTTCTGGAGTTATTTCTCCACTGATCTCCAGTAGCATATTGGGCACCTAATGACCAGGGGAGTTCCTCTTTTGCTATCCTATCATTTTCACTTTTCCTACTGTTCATGGGGTTCTCAAGGCAAGAATATTGAAGTGGCTTGCCATTCCCTTCTCCAGTGGACCACGTTCCACATATCTTTATAAGCTAAACTCCATATGTTATAGAATTGATGCAACTTCTATTAACCTATATATTTTTATCAAACTCCAAAGAGGAAAAGTATGCATTCTTAAGCAGAATTTGTGAGAAGGCTGAGATGAGAATTCTACATACCTATTCATGAACATGTAGCACTTCCTTTTCTTACTTCTATCCATGTGAAGAGGAGGAAAATGAAATGAAGAAAATATCACCGTAGGTATCATACCATCATTGAGCTGTCACCTGAGTCAAGTTCTGAAAAAGATTCCCAGTACTAGAGTAGAGAGGACTGAGTCTTGAAACATAGTTTCTGAATCCATAATGAGACCTTGAATGCCCAGAGAAGTAGGCAGGATTTGTTAGACAAGAAAGTTATTTATGTTTTAATGATGCCCATATGAGGCATGAGAGGAGCTACCCCATGTTCTACGAAGACGTACAAGATCTTTTAGAACTAACACCCCAAAAAGATGTCCTTTTCATTATAGGGAACTGGAATACAAAAATAGGAAGTCAAGAAACGCCTGGGGTAACAGGCAAATTTGGCCTTGGAGTACAGAATGAAACAGGGCAAAGGCTAATAGAGTTTTGCCAAGAGAACACACTGGTCATAGCAACACCCTCTTCCAACAACACAAGAGAAGATTCTATACATGAACATCACCAGATAGTCAACACCAAAATCAGATTGATTATATTCTTTGCAGCCAAAGATAGAGAAGCTCTATACCATCAGGAAAAACAAGACTGGGAGGTGACTGTGGCTCAGATCATGAACTCTTTATTGCCAAATTCAGATTTAAATTGAAGAAAGTAGGGAAAACCACTACAAAATTCAGGTATGACCAAAATAAAATCCCTGTGAAAAGAAGAGAAGCAAAAAGCAAAGAAGAAAAGGAAAGATATTCCCATTTGAATGCAGAGTTCCAAAGAATAGCAAGGAGACATAAGAAAGCCTTTTTTAGTGATCAATGCAAAGAAATAGAGGAAAACAATAGAATGGGAAAGACTAGAGATCTCTTCAAGAAAACTGGAGATACCAAGAAAACATTTCATGCAAAGATGGGCTCAGTAAAGGACAGAAACAGTATGGACCTAACAGCAGCAGAAGATATCAAGAAGAGGTGGCAAGAATACACAGAAGAACTGTACAAAAAAGATCTTCACGACCCAGATAATCATAATGGTGTGATCACTCGCCTAGAGCCAGAATCCTGGAATGTGAAGTCAAGTGGGCCTTAGAAAGCATCACTACAAACAAAGCTAGTGGAGGTGATGGAATTCCAGCTGAGCTATTTCAAATCCTGAAAGATGATGCTGTGAAAGTGCTGCATGCAATATGCCAGCAAATTTGGAAAACAGCAGTGGCCACAGAACTGGAAAAGCTCAGTCAGTTTTCATTCCAATCCCAAAGAAAGGCAATGCCAAAGAATGCTCTAACTACCACACAACTGGACTCATCTCACATGCTAGTAAAGTAATGCTCAAAATTCTCCAATCAGGCTTCAGCAGTACATGAACTGTGAACTTCTAGATGTCCAAGCCGGTTTTAGAAAAGGCAGAGGAACCAGAGATCAAATTGCCAACATCCGCTGGATCATTGAGAAAAAGCAAGAGAGCTCCAGAAAAGCATCTATTTCTGCTTTATGGACTATGCCAAAGCCTTTGATTGTGTGGATCACAATAAACTGTGGAAAATTTTGAAAGATATGGGAATACCAGACCACCTGACCTGCTTCCTGAGAAATCTGTATGCAGATCAGGAAGCAACAGTTAGAACTGGACATGGAACAACAGACTGGTTCCAAATAGGAAAAGGAATACGTCAAAGCTGTATATTGTCACCCTGCTTATTTAACTTCTATGCAGAGTACATCATGAGAAATGCTGGGCTGGAAGAAACTCAAGCTGGAATCAAGATTGCCAGGAGAAATATCAATAACCTCAGATAAGAGGATGACACCACCCTCATGGCAGAAAGTGAAGAAGAACTAAAAAGCCTCTTGATGAAAGTGAAAGAGGAGAGTGAAAAAGTTGGCTTAAAGTTCAATGTTCAGAAAACTAAGATCATGGCATCTAGTCCCATCAATTCATGACAAATAGATGGGGAAACAATGGAAATAGTAAGAGACTTTATTTTGGAGGGCTCCAAAATCACTTCAGATGGTGACTGCAGCCATGAAATTAAAAGACTCTTACTCCTTGCAAGAAAAGCTATAACCAACCTAGACAGCATATTAAAAAGCAGAGACATTACTATGCCAACAAAGTCTGTCTAGTCAAAGCTATGGTTTTTCCAGTATACATGTATGGATGTGAGAGTTGAACTCTAAAGAAAGCTGAGCACTGAAGAATTGATGCCTTTGCACTCTGTTGGAGAAGACTCTTGAGAGTCCTTTGGACTGCAAGGAGATACAAATAGTCCATCCTAAACGAAATCAGTCCTGAGTGTTCATTGAAAGGACTGATCCTGAAGCTGAAACTCCAATACTTTGGTCACCTGACGTGAAGAACTGACTCACTGGAAAATACCCTGATGCAGGAAAAGATTGAAGTTGGGAGGAGAAGAGGACAACAGAGGATGAGATAGTTGGATGGCATCACCGACTCAATGGACATGAGTTTGAGTAAACTCCGGGAGTTAGTGATGGACAAAGAGGCCTGGCATGCCATGATTTATGGGATATGAGTTGGACATGACTAGCGACTGAACTGATTTTCATCTCAATGAGTGGGACATTTCATGACATCAGGAGACAGAAAGCAAAGAGCTTGATGCTCTTTTAGGACAGTGCTATGCAGCATTCAGGGACTTCCCTGGTGGCTCAGATGGTAAAGCGTCTGTCTACAATGCGGGAGACCTGGATTTGATCCCTGGGTTGGGAAGATCCCTTGGAGAAGGAAATGGCAATCCACTCTATATTGCCTGGAAAATCCCACAGACAGAGGAGCCTGGTAGGCTACAGTCCATGGGGTCGCTAAGAGTCGGACACGACTGAGCCACTTCACTTCACTTCACTTCATGCAGCATTCATATATTCCCACATCTCTTCCAGTCTTTTGCCTAAGGTGGGGTAACTTTTGCTGTTTTTCAGTTGCTCAGTCGTGTCTGACTCTTTACGACCCCGTGGACTGCAGCTCACCTGGCTTCCCTTTCCATCACCAACTCCTAGAGCTTACTCAAACTCATGTCCATCGCGTCAGTGATTCCATCCAACCATCTCATCCTCTGCCTTCCCCTTTTCGTCCTGACTTCAATCTTCCCCATCATCAGGGTCTTTTCAAATGAGTCAACTCTTTGCATCAGGTGGCCAAAATTTGGAGCTTCAGCTTCAGCATCTGTCCTTCCAATGAATATTCAGAATTGATTTCCATTAGTGTTGACTGGTTTGATGTCCTTGCAGTCCTGGGACTCTCAAGAGTCTTCTCCAACATTACAGTTCAAAAGCATCAATTATTCAGCACTCAGCCTTCTTATGGTCCATCTCTCACATCCACACAAGACTACTGGATAAACCATAGCTTTGACTATATGGACATTTGTTGGCTTTCAGTTCAGTTCAGTTCAGTTCAGTTCAGTTGTTCAATCATATCTGACTCTTTGCAACCCCATGAATTGCAGCACGCCAGGCATTCCTGTCCTTCACTAACTTCTGGAGTTCATTCAGACTCACATCCATCAAGTNCAGATGGTAAAGCGTCTGTCTACAATGCGGGAGACCTGGATTTGATCCCTGGGTTGGGAAGATCCCTTGGAGAAGGAAATGGCAATCCACTCTATATTGCCTGGAAAATCCCACAGACAGAGGAGCCTGGTAGGCTACAGTCCATGGGGTCGCTAAGAGTTGGACACGACTGAGCCACTTCACTTCACTTCACTTCATGCAGCATTCATATATTCCCACATCTCTTCCAGTCTTTTGCCTAAGGTGGGGTAACTTTTGCTGTTTTTCAGTTGCTCAGTCGTGTCTGACTCTTTACGACCCCGTGGACTGCAGCTCACCTGGCTTCCCTTTCCATCACCAACTCCTAGAGCTTACTCAAACTCATGTCCATCGCGTCAGTGATTCCATCCAACCATCTCATCCTCTGCCTTCCCCTTTTCGTCCTGACTTCAATCTTCCCCATCATCAGGGTCTTTTCAAATGAGTCAACTCTTTGCATCAGGTGGCCAAAATTTGGAGCTTCAGCTTCAGCATCTGTCCTTCCAATGAATATTCAGAATTGATTTCCATTAGTGTTGACTGGTTTGATGTCCTTGCAGTCCTGGGACTCTCAAGAGTCTTCTCCAACATTACAGTTCAAAAGCATCAATTATTCAGCACTCAGCCTTCTTATGGTCCATCTCTCACATCCACACAAGACTACTGGATAAACCATAGCTTTGACTATATGGACATTTGTTGGCTTTCAGTTCAGTTCAGTTCAGTTCATTTCAGTTGTTCAATCATATCTGACTCTTTGCAACCCCATGAATTGCAGCACGCCAGGCATTCCTGTCCTTCACTAACTTCTGGAGTTCATTCAGACTCACATCCATCAAGTCCGTGATGCCATCCAGCCATCTCATCCTCTGCCATCCCCTTCTCCTCCTGCCCCCAATCCCTCCCAGCATCAGAGTCTTTTCCAAAGAGTCAACTCTTCACATGAGGTGGCCAAAGTAATGGAGTTTCACCTTTAGCATCATTCCTTCCAAAGAAATTCCAGTGCTGATCTCCTTCAGAATGGAATGGTTGGATCTCCTTGCAGTCCAAGGGACTCTCAAGAGTCTTCTCCAAGACCACAGTTCAAAAGCATCAATTCTTCAGTACTCAGCCTTCTTCACAGTCCAACTCTCACATCCATACATGACCACTGGAAAAACCATAGCCTTGACTAGACGGACCTTTGTTGGCAAAGTAATGTCTCTGCTTTTGAATATGCTATCTAGGTTGGTCATAACTTTTCTTCCAAGGAGTAAGCGTCTTTTAATTTCATGGCTGCAGTCACCATAGTAATGTAAAAAGTATTGTCTCTGCTTTTAATATGCTGTCTACGTTTGTCATGGCTTTAGACAGTAATTCAGGCCATCCTGGAGCCCATGTCAGAGGACCTCTCTTGTCCAAAGGTGCCCCATGGAAAGATCTATTTATATTTCTAAAACTATGATTTTATAGTTCAAAATAATTACTATCACTTAGAGACTTATTTTCCATTTTTTCCCCTGGGATGAATGCAGATTTGGGGGACCAGGATTTGTGTATTTAGGGAGTTCACTTTCAGTGACGCCTAAATAAAGACTTAAACTGAATCATGTCACTGTACAGTAGAAATTAACACACTGTAAATCAACCCTACTTCAATATCTTATTTTTTAAAATAAAATAATTTAAAAGTGAATAGTTAAGTTTTTGAAGTCTGTCAAATCTTCAAATATTTTTCCTCTCAGCTTTCAGTTTTTCTTCTTTTGATAATCATTGAATGTTAGCTTGAGCAATAATTTTGGAGAAACTAAAGTTATAGGAATGTAAGACACTCCTCTGTGTTGAATTACTGAACTAGAATTGCACAGTCCAATTACTCTTTTATGACATCTGTTGTCGTCTGGATGGATACAGATAGGAACTGTGTCATGGAATCTCTGTGCACTTTGGATCATCAACCACTTTGCCCAGAATATTCTGTGTGGATGACAAGACATTAAAAGTGTTAATTCCATTTTCAGCAGTATCTTGGTATAAAGTTGACTCTTTGACAATGCCATAATGTAAACTAAATATAACTTAAATATTAGAGATTCATTTTTTATAAAACTGTCAAAAATAGAGTCTTAAAATGACAGATGAATCAAGAAAGATTTTGACCTATGGCCAATTCATATTGATGTTTGGCAGAAACCTACAAAATTTCTGTAAAGCAATTATCCTTCAATTAAAAAATAAATAAAGGAATAGAAAATTTTTGACATGGAGAAAATTCAGGAAATAAATTTCTAATTTAAAAAATTAAATATACCCATTTCCTTTGGCATGTGATGACATGCAACCAACCACATTTTTTATGGAAAATCTGTGTCTTAATATGAGTTCATATCTTCTCCTTCCTAATTTGAAGTATTAAAAAATATTCTTCTTTTAAGATATCATGGTGAAATTAGAGGATCCATTTTTTAAACAGTCCATATTTTGGGGTATTCAAGGTGGGACATGCCATGGCTTTCCTGAAACACACGGGGGTATGTTTTAATGGGATCTGTAAACCAAGGGAGTAGGAGGGGAATAAGCAAATAGACAGAGGTGGGATTCTAGGGGTCAGCCCTAATCCGCTGTAGTCATGTAGCAGCTTGTGGAGAAAGAGTTTGAAAGATATGTTGGGACATGAGTCATGGACTTCAAGACAAGTAGAGTCTTGAAGGTTATTATTAGTCTTGCCCAGAGCTGTGCTAGAGGACCATCTCTCTGATGGTAGGAGGAGAGAATAAAGTAGATATTGGAGATGTGAGGTGAGGTGAAGTCGCTCAGTCGTGTCTGACTCTTTGCGACCCCATGGACTGTAACCTACTAGGCTTCTCTGTCCATGGGATTCTCCAGGCAAGAATACTGGAGTGGATTGTCATTTCCTTCTCCAGGGGATCTTCCCGACCCAGGGATCGAACCCGGGTCTCCCGCATTGGAGGCAGATGCTTTAACCTCTGAGCCACTAGGGATCAAAATATCTGTTGCTGTGGCTAGAAGGCATGATTGATATAGTTCTAACACTGAAGGCTTATGTGAAAGGGTCATTCAGGGATTTAATTTTCTTTCAGTTTGATGTTCTGTACCCACTAAGATATTTTGCTTACCTACAAGGTCAGAACTTGACTACTGTGAAATCTGTAATTCAGACAATAAGAAGGGAAACACAGGTTGGCCAAGTATAGGCTCAGCATTCTTACAGCTCCATTCCACCGAGACACACATGTGCTTCTGCTCATATTCCACTTTCAAACTTAATCATGTGTCCAGACTTAGCTGTGAAGTGCTGGAAAAATATAATCTCTGCCATTTTCCCATTAGCTCACTTGTAGAACAGAATCACACAATATTTAGAGCTGAAGGGTATACAACAATGCATGCATGTGCTCAGTTGCTCAGTTGTGTCCCACTCTTGGCCACCCCATGGACTGTAGCTCACCAGCCTCCTCCATCCTTGGAATTTTCCAGGCAAGAATTTTGGAGTACGGTGCTGTTTCCTCCTCCAGGGGATCTTCTCAACCCAGGGTCAAACCTGCATCTCTTGCATCTCCTCTGTTGGCAGTCAGATTCCTTACTACTAGCACCACCTGGGAAGCCCCATATGTGAGCATGGCCACTATTAAAAAATAAGAAATAACAAATATTGATGACCACATGAAGAAACTGGAGCTCTTGTGAATTGTGAGTGGAAATGAAAAATTATACAGCTCCTATGGAAAACTATACAGTGAGTCCTCAAACAATTAAAGTAGAGTTATCATATGAGCCAGAAATTCCTCTACTGGGTACATGTCCAAAAGAATTAAAAGCAGTATCTCAAAGAGAAGTATTCACACCGAGCATTCGTCACAATAGTCAAGAGATGAAAATAAACCATATGCCCATATCAACAGATGAATGTATAAAAAAAATGCTGTAGATACACACAAGGAAAATATTAGCTTTAAAAAAGAAAAATCTTGCCACATGCTATAACATGGGTTAACCATGAAACCATTATTTTAATTAAAATAGCCCAGCTGCAAAAGCGAGCAATACTTTCTGATTCCACTTCCATAAAATATGTAAGGTAGTTTAAACTCATATAAACAGAAGGTGGGATGGTGGTTGTGAAGGGCGAGGGTAAGAGGGTAACGGGAAGTTGTTCAGTAGGTATGCTGCTGCTAAGTCACTTCAGTCGTGACCGACTGTGTGTGACCCCATAGACGGCAGCCCATCAGGCTCCCCCATCCCTGGGATTCTCCAGGCAAGACGACTGGAGTGGGTTTCCATTTCCTTCTCTAATGCATGAAAGTGAAAAGTGAAAGTGAAGTCGCTCAGTCGTGTCCGACTCTTTGCGAGCCCATGGACCGCAGCCTACCCAGGCTCCTCCATCCATGGGATTTTCCAGGCAAGAGAACTGGAGTGGGTTGCCGTCGCCTTCTCCGGTTCAGTAGGTATAGAGTTTTGGTTTTGCAGGATAAATAAGCTCTGGAGATCTGTTCCACAATGATGTGAATATAATTAACATTTAAATATATTTAATTTGTACACTTAAAATAGTGTAAAATTTATTTGTTTTTTAATTACAAATAAACAGGAAAAATAATAAGGCAAATTCAAATTTGACTTTGAAAAGAATTATAGAAAACTACACAATAATACTGAAAGACTAAAAAATGGTTTTAAATAAAGTAGCAATCCATACTCTAATATAAAAACAATTAACTAAAAATAGTATCTATAAGTCATTTGTATTTTCCTGTTATATGTGACATAATCCCAATTATGGAGGAATTTCACAAGTGATCCTAATTTTCACTAAGAATTTGTGGATAAGAAGAAGCAAAACATATATTCCAAAGAATTCACTAAATTATTGAAAAAACATATAAATGATAAGTTATTTGAAGTGTTTTACTGAGTTTACTAGGATGAACAGACAGGACAGAATAGATGGTCGAGAAATAAAGTTAAATATTAATTAGAACTGTCAGGCTACTTTTAAAAATACTTAAAATTCAATCTATTTCCTATAACTAACATAAATTCCTCATGGGGTAAAGCTTTAAATGTTCTAATCTGAGATCTTGAGACTACTATGTGGATAATAGTGCTCCTCCCTCCTATCCTTTCCCTGCCCTTCTTTTTATTATTTGAGTACAAGTCAATCTCACCCATTAGATTAAGCTGTATTTAGGGCTACGACTATGTCTAATTGATCTTTACACACCCTTTTGCACCTAGCACACGTGCACACAAGTACATATGTTTCCCATACATACAGATATATTGAGGATTATTTTCTCATGTGCTGTCTTGATTCCTGTGTATATGAGATTTAGTGCCTCCAGCTGAATAACGTCCCTGGTATTGAGTACACTAGAACAGGCTGCGTGAAGTTTCTCACATGTCAAGCAATTTAATATAAAAACATTCCAAACCTAAAATTCAGAGTCTGTTTTATGGAAACTAAAATTTGGAAAGCATTTGAAAACATTTGAAAACATTAAGCGTTTATACACAATACAAAGGTTTAATGCAATAATACTAACCTGCAAATTAACTTGATCTGTGGCTATTTTTAGAATAATGTAAATGTTCTAGAGACTGCAACTCCACATATACAGGAAAATGAGGAATTACAGCTTCCTCCTAGCCAGGATTTAGAAAAAAATGTCCCTAGGAAATATTTCAAGCAGCTTAAGAGACACACACATGCACACACACACACACATACACACACTACACACACACACAAAACAAACACAAAACTGTGCATAACCCATTGTACTAATCAGGAAGGAGCTGGTTTCTTAACATCTAGTCCATTTCTGAGAAACTAAGCTTGCTTTCGCTTTTGACTGGCATGTGTTCAATAGAACAGTTGCAAGCTGTCTTTAATTGACAGGACAAAGTGCTGTCTCATAAGAAAAAGTAGAGGAGAGTCAGAGACTTTTTACGTTATAACATGACTAATTGGAATGTCACAGTTAGTATAGTGAGTAAGGCCACAGCACCATACTGTTTCAGTACACTTTTGCAAATACAGAGCCATGGCAGGTAAAAGGGTGAAGGGGATTGAGTCGCAAACCTCCGTTTATATAATGCATAAGCCACAGTAATGTAATNATACTCTAATATAAAAACAATTAACTAAAAATAGTATCTATAAGTCATTTGTATTTTCCTGTTATATGTGACATAATCCCAATTATGGAGGAATTTCACAAGTGATCCTAATTTTCACTAAGAATTTGTGGATAAGAAGAAGCAAAACATATATTCCAAAGAATTCACTAAATTATTGAAAAAACATATAAATGATAAGTTATTTGAAGTGTTTTACTGAGTTTACTAGGATGAACAGACAGGACAGAATAGATGGTCGAGAAATAAAGTTAAATATTAATTAGAACTGTCAGGCTACTTTTAAAAATACTTAAAATTCAATCTATTTCCTATAACTAACATAAATTCCTCATGGGGTAAAGCTTTAAATGTTCTAATCTGAGATCTTGAGACTACTATGTGGATAATAGTGCTCCTCCCTCCTATCCTTTCCATTCCCTTCTTTTTATTATTTGAGTACAAGTCAATCTCACCCATTAGATTAAGCTGTATTTAGGGCTACGACTATGTCTAATTGATCTTTACACACCCTTTTGCACCTAGCACACGTGCACACAAGTACATATGTTTCCCATACATACAGATATATTGAGGATTATTTTCTCATGTGCTGTCTTGATTCCTGTGTATATGAGATTTAGTGCCTCCAGCTGAATAACGTCCCTGGTATTGAGTACACTAGAACAGGCTGCGTGAAGTTTCTCACATGTCAAGCAATTTAATATAAAAACATTCCAAACCTAAAATTCAGAGTCTGTTTTATGGAAACTAAAATTTGGAAAGCATTTGAAAACATTTGAAAACATTAAGCGTTTATACACAATACAAAGGTTTAATGCAATAATACTAACCTGCAAATTAACTTGATCTGTGGCTATTTTTAGAATAATGTAAATGTTCTAGAGACTGCAACTCCACATATACAGGAAAATGAGGAATTACAGCTTCCTCCTAGCCAGGATTTAGAAAAAAATGTCCCTAGGAAATATTTCAAGCAGCTTAAGAGACACACACATGCACACACACACACACATACACACACTACACACACACACAAAACAAACACAAAACTGTGCATAACCCATTGTACTAATCAGGAAGGAGCTGGTTTCTTAACATCTAGTCCATTTCTGAGAAACTAAGCTTGCTTTCGCTTTTGACTGGCATGTGTTCAATAGAACAGTTGCAAGCTGTCTTTAATTGACAGAACAAAGTGCTGTCTCATAAGAAAAAGTAGAGGAGAGTCAGAGACTTTTTACGTTATAACATGACTAATTGGAATGTCACAGTTAGTATAGTGAGTAAGGCCACAGCACCATAGTGTTTCAGTACACTTTTGCAAATACAGAGCCATGGCAGGTAAAAGGGTGAAGGGGATTGAGTCGCAAACCTCCGTTTATATAATGCATAAGCCACAGTAATGTAATATACTGAATAAACTATATGGTCAATGATACTTTAATAACTTTGCAAAGGCACTGATGGTTACAGATTTATTGTGATGATCATTCCATAATGTAGCATATGTCAAGTTATTATGCAGTACACTTGAAAGTAATGTAATATTGTAAATCAACTATATTTCAATAAAAAAGTTATTTTATAAAATGTAAGAAAAATACGTCAGCATTCAGTTCAGGTGAGTCGCTTAGTTGTGTCTGACTGTTTATGACCCCATTGACTACAGCTTGTCTGGTCTCCCTGTCTACCACCAACTCCCGGAGTTTACTCAAACTCATGTCCATTGAGTTAGTGATGTCATCCAACCGTCTCATCCTCTCTCGTCCCCTTCTCCTCCCGCTTTCAATCTTTCCCAGCATCAGGATCTTCTCCAGTGAGTCAGTTCTTCTCATCAGGTGGCTAAAGTATTGGAGTTTCAGCTTCAGCATCAGTCCTTCCAATGAATATTCAGGACTGATTTCCTTTAGGATGGACTGGTTGGATCTCCTTGCAGTACAAGGGACTCTCAAGAGTCTTCTCTAACAACCCACTTCAAATGCATCAATTCTTCAGCGCTTAGCTTTCTTTATAGTCCAACTCTCACATCCATACATGACTACTGGAAAAACCATAGCCTTGACTAGAAGGACATTTGTCAGCAAAGTAATGTCTCTGCTTTTTAATATGCTATCTAGGTTAATCATAACTTTCCTTCTAAGGAGCAAGCATCTTTTAATTTCATGGCTGCAGTCACCATCTGCAGTGATTTTGGAACCCACAAAAGTAAAGTCTGACACTGTTTTCATTGTTTCCCCATCTATTTGCCATGAAGAGATGCGACCAGATGCGATGATCTTAGTTTTCTGAATGTTGTTTTAAGCCAACTTTTTCACTCTCCTCTTTTACTATCATCAAGAGGCCTTTTATTTCTTTGCTTCTGCCATAAGGGTGGTCTTATCTGCATATCTGAAGTTACTGATATTTCTCCAGCAATCTTGATTCCAGCTTGTGCTTCATCCAGCCCAGTATTTCTCATGATGTACTGTGCATAGAAGTTAAATAAGCAGGGTGACAATATACAGCTTTGACGTAGTCCTTTCCCTATTTGGAACCAATCTGTTGTTCCATGTCCTGTTCTAACTATTACTTCCTGATCAGCATACAGACTTCTCAGGAGACAGGTCAGGTGGTCTGGTATTCCCATCTCTTGAAGAATTTTCCATAGTTTGTTGTGATCTACACAAAGGCTTTGGCATAGTCAATGAAGCAGAAGTAGATTTACATACATATAAAGTATAAAATATATAATTTTAAAATGTAAGTAAATTAAATAAATTAAATGCTTTACAAAAGCATTTTAATATTTCTTCTACACTTCAAGTTAGCAAATGGTGTTGTTACTCTATTTGAAGTTGTTTTATACTTAGCCACATATAATACCCATTGAGCTTATACTCTCAGTCAAACTGTGTTTTAAGTGCTGGAGATACATCAGTTGACACAAGGAGTCAATGCTTTTATGAACTTGAATTTCAGGTAGTCATAGGGAAAAGTTAAAAAAAAAAAAAAACACAGGATGATAGGATGGAGATTAGCGATCGTGGACAGCCTCAATGAGAAGATATTTAGCTGAGACCAATAGAACAAGAAGGAACCAGTCTTGCCAAGACCTGGCATAAGACAGGTTCACATACAACAAATTGTTATACACAGATTGCTAAGACGAGAGGAACCTGAGTGTGTTCCAACAAGCAAGTGCAAGTGTTAGTCACTCAGTTGTGTCTGACTCTTTGTGACTCCATGAACTGTAGCCCACCAGGCTCCTCTGTCCATGGGATTTTCCAGGCAAGAATACTGGAGTGGGTAGCCATTCACTTCTTCAGGGGATCTTCCAGACCCAGGGATGGAACCGAGGTCTCCCACATTGCAGGCAGTTTCTTTACCATCTGAGCCACCAGGGAAGCAATTCCAGCAAATGGAAGACCCAGATAAATCATATTTTTCAAAGCAAGTTGAAGTACTTCTTACCCAGAGACACTTTAAAAGATAATAGCAAAGAAGAAAAGGAAATAATTTAACAAATAGAATTATTTGTTAAATAATAATAAAACAAAATAAAATAATTAAAACAAATAATTCTATTTGTTAAACTTCAGACACTGGCTTCCACATGGGGAGAAACACCAATGTACCATGAAATCAGAAGAACTTATAAATATTTCCCTTCCTCCTTGAACATCTCCCTTCCTCCTCACTTTCCTATTCCCTCCTTCAAAAGCCCTACTGAGGAGGAGAAACAGAAGAGTTGAAGGGCAAACACAGTTTCACATTCACATCCCACCTCTATGACGTGCTTAGTGAATTTGACCAGGCATATTATTTACCCTTCCTCAAGGCTTCTTGTTTTTTTCACTGTAAGATGGAGACAGACCACTTATTTTGCATGATTATACTCAGGATTGAATTAGACTTGTAAAATGTGTGCTCCTTAGAACAATCAAGAAAAATAAAGCTGTTACTTCTACTGCTATTCACTGAACAGACAAGGAAAGGCAGTATATTGAAGAGGTTAAACAGGAAGGTTTGGAAACAAGAATGATTTGGTTCAGATTATTTACAGTGCTGTAATATGAGACAAGATATTAAACCTTTCTGTGTCTCAGTTTCTATAAAATGGTGGGGAAATGTCTGTTATGAGATATCAATATTTAACCCATGTAGAATCGTCAGCACAGTGCATGGAACATGCGTGCAACACACGAAACTCCTTTCTGTTTGGGCAGTTGGTATTAAGTTCCAGGGGCTGTGTGTTCATAAATGTGTAAGATGTGTCTTTTCCCTCACTTATGGAATGCATAAATGAGGAGCCAGGTCTACTGTGTGTCCATTATTTAAGGAAATTAAACCTAAAAATTAATATGCTTCCTCTTCTAGGTTTCCTAAACTGATCACCAATTCTGAGATACATTCCATTATACTTAAGTATCTAGTAGACACTTTTCAAAATATTAAATGATCTCTAAGATGTCTTTCAAAAAAAATTAATGTGACGTTTCTAGTTGAGAAATTGTGTGAAACCCATCTTCCCTCATACTGGGACAGCTTCCAAAGTTCCTTTTATGGTTGTTGAGTCATTGCTCTCAGTGTTTTCAGTTTCATATTACTCTAAAGCTGTTAAAGAGGTTGCTTTACTTCAGTCTGGTTGCTGAAGGAAAGCAAGCAAGACCTAGGATATGAGTGGGTGAAACAGAAGTCTACATCTAATGAGAGACAGAGAAGTTGCAGAACCACTCCAACTAAGCTGGGAAGAAAACAGGTAAGAACTCCATTTTTTTCCTCAGAGCATTTTTCTCTCCAGTGCTAAAGGAGCCCTCCTCTGGGAGAAAGAGACCATGATAAGATTAGCGCAGGAGTGGGAAGGGGTCTGCAAGCATTCATTAGTTTTCTAAAAAATGATCAGCATTGTATGATGCAGGGAATCCAAAACTGGTGCTCTGTGAGGAGCTAGAGGGTTTGGATGGGGAGATAGGTGGGAGGACAACTTGGCAGCAGGGGATATGTATACTTATGGCTGATTCATGCTTATGTATGGCAGAAACCATCACAATATTGTAGAGTAATTTTCCTCTAATTAAAAATAAAATAAAATAATTTTTAAATGACCAGCATCAAGACAGGCTGCAGCTCATCCTGACATGAGACACAAGGTTGGATGACATCCTGGTGTTATCAAGTGGCAGCATGTCCTGGGTCATGACTGTGCTTGTGTGGAATTATTGGGCTAATCTGCAGTGGGAACAAAACCAAGAATCTACACTGGTCTGCTTGCTGATGGACCTGGCCACGTGCTCAGGCCAGCTCTGCCTGTGAAACCAGGTTAAAAGCCCGGTGCCCCAGGGCCCCACAGACGACATGGGCTGCCTCACTTTTCTGAGTCTAAAACTGGGATGATGACCTAGGGCTTTTGGTGACAGAGTGTGTGGCTCTAAAGCACATGTTCTAGCTTTCTTGCATGTTTAGCTTAGGTTTTGTGAGTGTGTTGCTATTTACCCCATGAAATCACATGTACAACACTCTGCTTTGTAACTGGACTTGTATTATCTCTTTTTTCTGTTACCACCCATTTCATGTTAGCTGCATGGTTAGTCAGCTTATCATTAAATTAACCGTGAATCACTTTAGCAGCCTGTGAAGCGGCCTGTGAAGTAACTACTCCATTTTGTGGTCTTTTGCCACATTGTTTTTATAATTTGCATCATTGGCTAATTAGTTGATATTTAAAATTCTTTGATGATTTCTCTGTGGTTTCATGCTTGATTTCTTTCTGAATATTTGTAAAAGAACAGTTCTGTATGTTTTCCTTGCTGTGGGAGCTCTCTGACGGTCTGCTTTCATCATTGGTTTTGATTTCCTGTCTCATCCTGTTGTCTGCTTCAGTTCAGTTCAGTCACTCAGTCGTGTCTGACTCTTTGTGACCCCATGAATCGCAGCACGCCAGGCCTCCCTGTCCATCACCAACTCCCGGAGTTCACTCAGACTCGTGTCCATCGAGTCCATGATGCCATCCAGCCATCTCATCCTCTGTCGTCCCCTTCTCCTCCTGCCCCCAATCCCTCCCAGCATCAGAGTCTTTTCCAATGAGTCAACTCTTCACATGAGTTGTCTGCTTAGTTGTCGTCAATCCAGACGCCCCCCCCACAGCCCACCAAGCTGTAGTTTACCCATCCATCTCCCCTCCCCCATCCCCTCACTTGCTCTGGTCATAGCCGTGCTGTGGTCCACAGTGTGTGTCCCCTTAGTCGGGTTTGTGTTTTGTCTTCATGTCTCATTAAGTGGTGTTTTTCCCCCATAGCAGTAAGTTGAATTGGTGTATCACTATGCAGTTACAGGAGAAGGTAATGGCAACCCACTCTAGTACTCTTGCCTGGAAAATCCCATGGATGGAGGAGCCTGGTAGGCTGCAGTCCACGGGGTAGCACAGAGTCGGACATGGCTGAAGTGACTAAGCAGTAGCAGCTGATAACTTGAAATGAATGAGTATTGCCTTCTCTTTGCTGATGTTGTCTGTGTTGACTGGGGCACAGTTATATTACCAATGTCTTTATTATATTTGTTCAATACTGATTTGACTGCAGCTAAGAAACTGACAGGGTGACAGATATGTTATTTTCATGAGAAGGAAATAATACTAAATGAGATGTAGTGGTAACAGCCACCTGACACTCTGAAGACAGAGAAAAACCTGAAAGATACAATTCATGAAGACACCATACTCTTCAGCCCTACTTGTGAACTTTGTTTCAAAGTGGACTTCTTACTTTAGAAATACCACAGGTTTCACTACATTCAATTTCTTGGTGCCAACTTGAGGATGTCTTATGCCTTAGGAGCAGAATTCAACCCCACTACTTTACTAAAAAGCTTCCTCTTTAAAGACTCTACCGTGGTGCAATGCTAAAGGCACCATCATTGTTTACTTTGCCCTTTGCCTTCTAGAAATTCTTCTGCTGACTTCCTTGACTTGGCACTAGCTCCATTTATCACCTACCCTCTGACAGCTCTCTCTCCTTTGCAGCTTCCCCCCTCCCTTTTTGCCTTCTCATCCCTCTCTCCTTACTTCTACCCCTCTTCCTTCTCTTCCTGTTTCACTTCTCTTCTACAACATGGGGAAAAAGAACAAAACAGAAAACTTAGAATTGTATGGCTGGAAATATAGCTATTTCCTTTCAACAACTTTCTTCTCTAGCTCTCCTGATATGCTTCCTGATCTTTTAATCTTTATTTCATTGTCCTTTTTTCCTTTACAAACATACACACTTATGTATATACAAACAATTTTCAGCGACATGCATATTTGCAGTTGTAAGGTTTATACCCACTTGTTGTTGGCTATTCTGAAGGTAATAAACTTTAACTTTCAGATCCCTTGCTTCCACAAGCCCATACCAAGGTTTTGGAAGAGTCTTCAGCCATGTGTTTCACAAGGTTACATATTTTTTATAAATTTTGCTAAAGTAAATTCCACTTCTAGAATAGCAGTGTAAGAAGTTCTGTGGACACTTATTACAGTATACAGTAGAAATAAGGATAATTAATGAGAAAAACATGCATTTCAAATCATTAGAAATTGTTCAGAGATATATATATATATATCAAGCAATGAACATTTATTCATGAAATACCTTATTCACAGTAAGAATTAGTGAATAAATAAATAGCAAATCTCTCATGAGAAGGCAATGGCAAC
>SJYW01048965.1:1486324-1513339 GCA_006410735.1 Raphicerus campestris | reverse complement strand
ACTCTAGTTACATGAGCATCCTTTTACTACTGCTGATCAGGAAAGTGCCATAAGAATGAAACACAATCCTAGTAAAATATGTTCTGATTTCCAGGGTGACAATCAGAATGACTCCTGGATCTTCGCCCTAGCAATACTCTTGAGCAGCACTTTTGTGTACAATAGTATGGGCACTATCAACCAGCAGGCCATGGACCAACTACAGTATCCTTTTGGGATCCAAACCACATCAAAGTCAGAGGGGAGACCAAAATGTAAAAAAGAGCTGACTATGAATCTTGATGAAACAAACACGAGAAATATAAAAAAAGAATTGAATGGCAAGGGGAAAATCCTATACCCTACTGAATTGATACTTGGAATATTTGGGTTAAGAACAAAGCAGAAACAACGGTTTTGTATGTGGAACTGATATAGGATGGGGAGGTACTTTTCATTCATGCCAGTTTTCCTTATTTTGCTACTCAGCTATGTTACGGAGCTGACAGATAGGATCAGGGCAAGATCCTCACCTGATGTGGATGGGGTTGAGGATTCAGCTGACTTTGTGAGCTTCTTTCCAGACTTCGTATGGACACTGAGGGATTTCTCCCTAGACTTGGAAGCAGATGGAGACTCCATCACAGCGGACGAATACCTGGAGAATTCACTCAAGCTTAGGAAAGGTAAAGGGGACTTAGAATTGGTAAACAGATGACAAAACACTAAAAACTATTGTTCCTTAGTTTTCTGTCAACAGTTGTCTTCTACTTATAGTTTCTATTTCTTCTCAAGGAGTGATTACTAAGAAGTAATGCTTGTTACCAAGAAGTTATTAAGAAGTAATGCTGAATTAAGAGATTTGGCTTTAGATTATTTTTTTCCCTGTTCTAAGAATAAATTTCTTTTTCTTTCACCTTTCCCTATGCTGTGATTAGATTGATATCTCCATGCTTAGGGCTTGTGGTGCTGTAATTAGCCAAAGAGTAGGAGTAGAATGGTCATTTATTTGAAGAAAAGAAATTCAAGCATGAACCATGCACAGTTCAGGGCTGGTAAAGGATTGCCACAGGCAAATATTGTGCAATCTAGCCTGCCAGTTGGTTTTGTAAATAAGATTTTATTGGAATACTGTCATACTCATTCATTTATAGTTTCTCTATGACTGCTTTTAGGCTACAATAAGAGACTTGAGTACTCAGAAAAGGGACCATCTGGCTTGCAAAGTCTAAAATATTTACTCTTTGACCCTTTACAGGAAGTGTCTGCAAGACCATACATTAGACAAATTCCTTTTTTCTTCCTCCAGGTACCAGCCCGAAAGATAAAACTTTTAATCTGCCTCGACTCTGTATCCGAAAGTTCTTCCCAAAGAAGAAATGCTTCATCTTTGATCGGCCGACTCATAGGAAGAAGTTGGGCCAGCTTGAGGAACTGTGTGACGATGAGCTGGACTCTGAATTTGTGCAACAAGCTACAGTCTTCTGTTCCTACATCTTTAGCAGTTCCAAAACTAAAACTCTCTCAGGAGGCATCAAGGTGGATGGCCCTCGTGAGTCCTCTTCCCAGTCTTCACTCTCACTGTTAAGACTAGAGGATGGTGTGATAACATCCATGTAGCTTCAACTTTGAAAAATGCACATCTACTGCTATTATCGTGATAAAATCTAGGTGGCACCAACATTTCTGATAGGTTTTATTAGTCAGACTTCATAGTTGAGAAAAGACACAAAAGGCAAAGAATAAAAGCTCTGAGAGCGGACAATTGTCCTAGTAAACTGGACCTGCCCTGTCCAACATGGTTTTCACTAGACAAGTGTACCTATCTAAGTTTAAATGTAGCTAATAAAAAATATAGAAATTTAACATTCTGATCACACAGCTATGTCTCAAGGGCTCACACTACCTGAGGCCAGTAGCTCCCACCCTGGTCAGCACACACAGAATAATTCCAACATCACAGAAAGGTCTCCTATAATGCTCTGCTAGAATAAGTAAAATGGAGGACTCATTTTGATTTGCTCCACAAATATTAATCATATGTTTCCCATGGACTTACCAGGGCTGATGATACAGACATAAATCAGAGAAATATGGTTTCTGGCCTAACAATGCCTGCTGCTAAAGTGAATGCACTGAGTTAATGCAGGACTTTGCTATCTAGAACAGAGGTTCTCAATCTTTGATATATTTATGCCACTTGAGGATCTTGCCAAAGAGGAGGGTATAAGGCAGTCAAACTGGGACAGAGGCTGGGAGTCTGCATTTTTAGCAGGTTTTCAGATGCTGCTGAGGCACTGATGCTGTAAGACAAATGGTTGGTAATAGACATTAGAATTACACAGAAGAGAAAGTTTCCTCACTCCACATAAAATAAACATCAGCATTTGTTCTCTATTGTAGGTCTAGGGACCCTGGTGCAGACCTATGTCAATGCCATCAACAGTGGGGATCTGCCCTGCATGGAGAATGCAGTCCTAGCCTTGGCTGAGATTGAGAATTCAGCTGCAGTTCAAAAGGCCATTGCCCACTATGACCAGCAAATGAGCCAGAAGCTGCAGCTGCCCACAGAAACCCTCCAGGAGCTGCTGGACCTGCACAGGGCCACGGAGAAAGAGGCCATTGAAGTCTTCATGAGGAGTTCCTTCAAAGATATAGACCAATTATTTCAAAAAGAATTAGCGGTAATTTTTTTCTCAAGTTTATACTGCTTAGGTTCTTAGAAAGTAAAATAATAGAAGAAAATGAGATGGGTGCTTATTTTGAGAAAAGTAATTTCACTAGATATTTAAGTGGTGAAAACCAATCTGTGTTATCATAAGAAGAACCAGTTTTTTATGATATATCTTATTATGCACTGAAACTTTTTTCTTTCATGAATAAACAAATATTCTTCCCTATAGTTTCATTACATACATATATAAGTAGCAGAGCTTCTAATCATATTACATGCTCATTGTTATCAGACTCACTGGATATTTTGGCAATAAAGAAAATGTTAGTTTTAGTTATCACAAACAGACTTACATTGAGCCACATTAATTTCATATGCAGTCACTGATCCAATGTGAAAAGCCAGAGTTTATCTCCAAAGGTGTACCATACAGCTAGTAATCACTGCTTTGAAGGTTACCCCATGGTGAAAGGGCTTTAGTAGAAAGTCAGAATCTGGAGGAAGGATATGGTCCTGTTGAGTGCCTATAAGTCTGTCTAGGGGTTAGAGATCTTTTTAATTTTTATTTTTTTGAGAAGCTTCTCCAGAAATTTCAACATCAAGCTAACATCTTTTCACTCCTCTGTTTATTAACACTTCCTATTGTTTTGCATTAAAGGCCCAGATAGACAAAAAGCGAGAAGACTTTTGTAATCAGAATCGTAAAGCATCATCAGATCGTTGCTCTGCTTTACTGAAGGATATTTTCAGTCCTCTAGAAGAAGATGTAAAACAGGGGATTTATTCGAAATCAGGGGGTTATCGTCTCTTCATTGAGAAGATGCAAGAGCTGAAGAAGAAGTATCTTCAGGAGCCTAGGAAGGGCATACAGGTAAGCAAGGTTGATACACTCTCATTCAATAAACACTGCAAGGAGCCTGTTACACCAGGTATAACCTATGTGCTCATCTAAGAGTCTGCACTCAATTAACAATTGAGTTATAAACTGGATTACCAGATGTATCCAAAATTTCAAATAATGTCATCATGTATCTCTCTGCTTGTGGCTCCCTCAACCCCACACTTCCCTCCCTCCCATTCTCCCTCTACCCCCTTTATTCAGATCCACTTTCTCCATGATGCCTTCATTCTCCAACAAGTTCACACCATATGGGACCATAGCACCAACAGTTCCAAAATCAGAGCTCTCAGTCAAAAGAACAGAGGATTACTATTTACATATATATCAACCTCTTATAAAGGATTCTGCTTGGGAGGGCACCTTGCTTGGCCAGTCTGGAGCATGTGCTCAGCCCAGTGATAGGAAATCTGATCATCAGGCACACCAGGGCCAAGAGGAGCAGTTCCTAGAGGGAACAGTGGTGGGCAAACAGGAATAAGTGCTTACAGCCATTTCCTACTACTAACCCCATTTTTTCTGGGCCCCAGGCTGATGAGATTCTTCAGGAATACTTGAAGTCCAAGGAGTCTGTGACTGATGCAATTCTACAAACAGACCAGACACTTTCAGAGAAGGAAAAGTTGATTGAAGGTAAGGAGCTAGTCAAGAGACTAGACAGCCCTGAAAGCTCTTAAAAGTTCTAACTAACTCCACTGGGTAAACATAGGAGCCTCAAACTGTAGCAACAGGATAAAAGATGTCTCTTACTTGCTAAAGTCATTTCTGAATAGGGCATATGAAGTCAGTAGCAACAGTGATAGGTAACTTTAGATGGAAGTAAGAAGCAACTTGGTCTCCACATACATTTTTCTTTTTCCTCTTCCTCCTGACAGTGGAACGCATGAAAGCTGAATCTGCACGGGCTGCAGCAAAAATGCTGGAGGAAATGCAAATAAAGAACCAGCAGATGATGGAACAGAAAGAAAAGAGCCATCAGGAACATGTGAAACAACTGACTGAAAAGATGGAGAGGGATAGGGCCCAGTTACTCGAAGAGCAAGAGAGAACTCTTGCTCTCAAACTGCAGGTATTTAACTGCAACACTGTGTGGTTCCTGTTATTCTGTTTTCCCTCTACACTCCCTGGTCACATATGTGGCACAACAGTGAGAACATGAAGCTCAGAAGCTCAGAAGAAAGACTTTGCTTTCTCACTTGTACTTTTCAATCTTTTTTTGCCTGCCTGAACTGGCCCATATAATATCTCATTGTTAAAAGATTTTATTGCAGCTATGTCATACCCAGTCCTTTATCACTGTATCTGTCAATCAATAATAGCTATTATCTGCCAAGCATTATTTTTCTAAATGGTCTTATCCACATCTCTTAGTTAGTACTATACGAAGCAAGAACTGTTATATCCCTATTACTTTGGAAATTAAGCAGAGATTCAGATAAGACTAAATAATTTTATTAGGTCACAACACTTGGAAAGGTACCTGAACTGTCTTCGCTACTTAGAGAAATCTATGATTTTTTTCCTGTCACACCTGGAATGAATTTCAGCTCTAAGGGAACCTTCATAAGTAGAAGGATTCCTTAAATCTTACACCACTGTATCCATCTGTTACTTCTACTTTTTTCTGTTCCCTGCTTCTAGTATGTGTTAAGTTGGGAATATTATGTGGAGAAATTTAGTATGGTCAAGTCTGGTATCCTGATACTCCCTCACCTATATTTTGCTCCCACCGCCACCAAGTTGTGGAAGCTTAGATCAAATTTCCTGATCTAAGATTCAGACTGCATCAGATTTTGAAAATTCTTCTTTTTTTCTCTATTATATGTGTATGTGTTTGTATTTAAAAATCAAAATGCATAGATTTGAAGTCAAACATTTCATTAAGATTGCCCGCAAAGCTTGATACAATTAATGGGAGAAAAAATTAGAAGGATAATTGAGATTCATCACCATTATCGGGAAATATGAGTCAAAAATATTTCTTAACTCAAGAAGACTCAGGAAAAGTAATCACAGAGCTAGAAAGCTCAAGAGAAATAATAATGAAAATTAATGATGGAGAAAATTTCAAGAAGACATTAAATTTTTTTTAATCTATGAAATGTGGACACTAGACAGAAGTTAGAGATTTCCTTAATGACACACGTTATTCAGTCCCCATTTGTATTTTTTTAGGAACAGTCCCGACTACTACAGGAAGGATTCCAAGAGGAGCAAAGACGACTTCAAAATGAAATAAAGAATCTCCAGAAGATTATGAATAAGTCAAAGCATCCATGTGTCCTAAGCTAAAGAATTAAAGAATAAAGCTTTCCCAGTAACTCTTATCAAAGGCATTATTCAAGAAGTTTAAAACTAAGAAAAGTGTCACTATATTTGATAATATTTAGGTTTTACATTTTTATTACACTAAAATTTGCAAAGACATGCAGCACTATAATTGAAACCACATGTTTCTTCCTCACAATATTGTGAGCTGTGTAATAAGATGCATTTCACCTCCGTGCCAGCACAGGAGACATCATAAACTAATACCATCAAGAGCTTCTTCTTCCAGATGACCACTAGTTAGACAAGTGGGTACTGAGCAAAGTCTTAGGTCAAAGTCTTGGGACATAGTATGCACCTGCCTTATGTTTCTTGCATTTGTAAGGAACATGTGAATTAGATTGTATATGTGAGCACTGTGAAAAGATCATGTAGTGCTTCAAAATATTACGTGATAAGAGAAAAGCAGGGACGCAGCTAATGCCACTGAATCTACATTAATAAACCTGCTTGTTTTGGGACTTTTACTCTACTGAATCCCCTTCACTCCCATCAGGATTAAGAATGCCTCCTTCCATAATTGGGCAAGTGCTGATAAGTAGTACTTCCTTACTCAAATTGCACCTTTATAGGAAACCACATGAGACTCAAAGCATATTAGAAGCAGTATTTATGTAGATAACTCTTTGTAATTTCCAAGCTGTGCTGCAACAAAGGAGTAAGTCAAATACATTTTTATCAGTTGAAGAGACTTCATGATAGAAAAGAATAACTGTTCCTTCAAGATCAATTAGTGCTTTCTTTACTAATCATTTAAAAATCAGAAAATTAAAGCTAAACTAAATTAGGTAACTTCTTCTCTAGAATGGTAGCAAGAGTTTCTTTAACAGGTTCCAAATCATCTAACCTCTGGTTTANTACTAAGAAGTAATGCTTGTTACCAAGAAGTTATTAAGAAGTAATGCTGAATTAAGAGATTTGGCTTTAGATTATTTTTTTCCCTGTTCTAAGAATAAATTTCTTTTTCTTTCACCTTTCCCTATGCTGTGATTAGATTGATATCTCCATGCTTAGGGCTTGTGGTGCTGTAATTAGCCAAAGAGTAGGAGTAGAATGGTCATTTATTTGAAGAAAAGAAATTCAAGCATGAACCATGCACAGTTCAGGGCTGGTAAAGGATTGCCACAGGCAAATATTGTGCAATCTAGCCTGCCAGTTGGTTTTGTAAATAAGATTTTATTGGAATACTGTCATACTCATTCATTTATAGTTTCTCTATGACTGCTTTTAGGCTACAATAAGAGACTTGAGTACTCAGAAAAGGGACCATCTGGCTTGCAAAGTCTAAAATATTTACTCTTTGACCCTTTACAGGAAGTGTCTGCAAGACCATACATTAGACAAATTCCTTTTTTCTTCCTCCAGGTACCAGCCCGAAAGATAAAACTTTTAATCTGCCTCGACTCTGTATCCGAAAGTTCTTCCCAAAGAAGAAATGCTTCATCTTTGATCGGCCGACTCATAGGAAGAAGTTGGGCCAGCTTGAGGAACTGTGTGACGATGAGCTGGACTCTGAATTTGTGCAACAAGCTACAGTCTTCTGTTCCTACATCTTTAGCAGTTCCAAAACTAAAACTCTCTCAGGAGGCATCAAGGTGGATGGCCCTCGTGAGTCCTCTTCCCAGTCTTCACTCTCACTGTTAAGACTAGAGGATGGTGTGATAACATCCATGTAGCTTCAACTTTGAAAAATGCACATCTACTGCTATTATCGTGATAAAATCTAGGTGGCACCAACATTTCTGATAGGTTTTATTAGTCAGACTTCATAGTTGAGAAAAGACACAAAAGGCAAAGAATAAAAGCTCTGAGAGCGGACAATTGTCCTAGTAAACTGGACCTGCCCTGTCCAACATGGTTTTCACTAGACAAGTGTACCTATCTAAGTTTAAATGTAGCTAATAAAAAATATAGAAATTTAACATTCTGATCACACAGCTATGTCTCAAGGGCTCACACTACCTGAGGCCAGTAGCTCCCACCCTGGTCAGCACACACAGAATAATTCCAACATCACAGAAAGGTCTCCTATAATGCTCTGCTAGAATAAGTAAAATGGAGGACTCATTTTGATTTGCTCCACAAATATTAATCATATGTTTCCCATGGACTTACCAGGGCTGATGATACAGACATAAATCAGAGAAATATGGTTTCTGGCCTAACAATGCCTGCTGCTAAAGTGAATGCACTGAGTTAATGCAGGACTTTGCTATCTAGAACAGAGGTTCTCAATCTTTGATATATTTATGCCACTTGAGGATCTTGCCAAAGAGGAGGGTATAAGGCAGTCAAACTGGGACAGAGGCTGGGAGTCTGCATTTTTAGCAGGTTTTCAGATGCTGCTGAGGCACTGATGCTGTAAGACAAATGGTTGGTAATAGACATTAGAATTACACAGAAGAGAAAGTTTCCTCACTCCACATAAAATAAACATCAGCATTTGTTCTCTATTGTAGGTCTAGGGACCCTGGTGCAGACCTATGTCAATGCCATCAACAGTGGGGATCTGCCCTGCATGGAGAATGCAGTCCTAGCCTTGGCTGAGATTGAGAATTCAGCTGCAGTTCAAAAGGCCATTGCCCACTANCATGCACAGTTCAGGGCTGGTAAAGGATTGCCACAGGCAAATATTGTGCAATCTAGCCTGCCAGTTGGTTTTGTAAATAAGATTTTATTGGAATACTGTCATACTCATTCATTTATAGTTTCTCTATGACTGCTTTTAGGCTACAATAAGAGACTTGAGTACTCAGAAAAGGGACCATCTGGCTTGCAAAGTCTAAAATATTTACTCTTTGACCCTTTACAGGAAGTGTCTGCAAGACCATACATTAGACAAATTCCTTTTTTCTTCCTCCAGGTACCAGCCCGAAAGATAAAACTTTTAATCTGCCTCGACTCTGTATCCGAAAGTTCTTCCCAAAGAAGAAATGCTTCATCTTTGATCGGCCGACTCATAGGAAGAAGTTGGGCCAGCTTGAGGAACTGTGTGACGATGAGCTGGACTCTGAATTTGTGCAACAAGCTACAGTCTTCTGTTCCTACATCTTTAGCAGTTCCAAAACTAAAACTCTCTCAGGAGGCATCAAGGTGGATGGCCCTCGTGAGTCCTCTTCCCAGTCTTCACTCTCACTGTTAAGACTAGAGGATGGTGTGATAACATCCATGTAGCTTCAACTTTGAAAAATGCACATCTACTGCTATTATCGTGATAAAATCTAGGTGGCACCAACATTTCTGATAGGTTTTATTAGTCAGACTTCATAGTTGAGAAAAGACACAAAAGGCAAAGAATAAAAGCTCTGAGAGCGGACAATTGTCCTAGTAAACTGGACCTGCCCTGTCCAACATGGTTTTCACTAGACAAGTGTACCTATCTAAGTTTAAATGTAGCTAATAAAAAATATAGAAATTTAACATTCTGATCACACAGCTATGTCTCAAGGGCTCACACTACCTGAGGCCAGTAGCTCCCACCCTGGTCAGCACACACAGAATAATTCCAACATCACAGAAAGGTCTCCTATAATGCTCTGCTAGAATAAGTAAAATGGAGGACTCATTTTGATTTGCTCCACAAATATTAATCATATGTTTCCCATGGACTTACCAGGGCTGATGATACAGACATAAATCAGAGAAATATGGTTTCTGGCCTAACAATGCCTGCTGCTAAAGTGAATGCACTGAGTTAATGCAGGACTTTGCTATCTAGAACAGAGGTTCTCAATCTTTGATATATTTATGCCACTTGAGGATCTTGCCAAAGAGGAGGGTATAAGGCAGTCAAACTGGGACAGAGGCTGGGAGTCTGCATTTTTAGCAGGTTTTCAGATGCTGCTGAGGCACTGATGCTGTAAGACAAATGGTTGGTAATAGACATTAGAATTACACAGAAGAGAAAGTTTCCTCACTCCACATAAAATAAACATCAGCATTTGTTCTCTATTGTAGGTCTAGGGACCCTGGTGCAGACCTATGTCAATGCCATCAACAGTGGGGATCTGCCCTGCATGGAGAATGCAGTCCTAGCCTTGGCTGAGATTGAGAATTCAGCTGCAGTTCAAAAGGCCATTGCCCACTATGACCAGCAAATGAGCCAGAAGCTGCAGCTGCCCACAGAAACCCTCCAGGAGCTGCTGGACCTGCACAGGGCCACGGAGAAAGAGGCCATTGAAGTCTTCATGAGGAGTTCCTTCAAAGATATAGACCAATTATTTCAAAAAGAATTAGCGGTAATTTTTTTCTCAAGTTTATACTGCTTAGGTTCTTAGAAAGTAAAATAATAGAAGAAAATGAGATGGGTGCTTATTTTGAGAAAAGTAATTTCACTAGATATTTAAGTGGTGAAAACCAATCTGTGTTATCATAAGAAGAACCAGTTTTTTATGATATATCTTATTATGCACTGAAACTTTTTTCTTTCATGAATAAACAAATATTCTTCCCTATAGTTTCATTACATACATATATAAGTAGCAGAGCTTCTAATCATATTACATGCTCATTGTTATCAGACTCACTGGATATTTTGGCAATAAAGAAAATGTTAGTTTTAGTTATCACAAACAGACTTACATTGAGCCACATTAATTTCATATGCAGTCACTGATCCAATGTGAAAAGCCAGAGTTTATCTCCAAAGGTGTACCATACAGCTAGTAATCACTGCTTTGAAGGTTACCCCATGGTGAAAGGGCTTTAGTAGAAAGTCAGAATCTGGAGGAAGGATATGGTCCTGTTGAGTGCCTATAAGTCTGTCTAGGGGTTAGAGACCTTTTTAATTTTTATTTTTTTGAGAAGCTTCTCCAGAAATTTCAACATCAAGCTAACATCTTTTCACTCCTCTGTTTATTAACACTTCCTATTGTTTTGCATTAAAGGCCCAGATAGACAAAAAGCGAGAAGACTTTTGTAATCAGAATCGTAAAGCATCATCAGATCGTTGCTCTGCTTTACTGAAGGATATTTTCAGTCCTCTAGAAGAAGATGTAAAACAGGGGATTTATTCGAAATCAGGGGGTTATCGTCTCTTCATTGAGAAGATGCAAGAGCTGAAGAAGAAGTATCTTCAGGAGCCTAGGAAGGGCATACAGGTAAGCAAGGTTGATACACTCTCATTCAATAAACACTGCAAGGAGCCTGTTACACCAGGTATAACCTATGTGCTCATCTAAGAGTCTGCACTCAATTAACAATTGAGTTATAAACTGGATTACCAGATGTATCCAAAATTTCAAATAATGTCATCATGTATCTCTCTGCTTGTGGCTCCCTCAACCCCACACTTCCCTCCCTCCCATTCTCCCTCTACCCCCTTTATTCAGATCCACTTTCTCCATGATGCCTTCATTCTCCAACAAGTTCACACCATATGGGACCATAGCACCAACAGTTCCAAAATCAGAGCTCTCAGTCAAAAGAACAGAGGATTACTATTTACATATATATCAACCTCTTATAAAGGATTCTGCTTGGGAGGGCACCTTGCTTGGCCAGTCTGGAGCATGTGCTCAGCCCAGTGATAGGAAATCTGATCATCAGGCACACCAGGGCCAAGAGGAGCAGTTCCTAGAGGGAACAGTGGTGGGCAAACAGGAATAAGTGCTTACAGCCATTTCCTACTACTAACCCCATTTTTTCTGGGCCCCAGGCTGATGAGATTCTTCAGGAATACTTGAAGTCCAAGGAGTCTGTGACTGATGCAATTCTACAAACAGACCAGACACTTTCAGAGAAGGAAAAGTTGATTGAAGGTAAGGAGCTAGTCAAGAGACTAGACAGCCCTGAAAGCTCTTAAAAGTTCTAACTAACTCCACTGGGTAAACATAGGAGCCTCAAACTGTAGCAACAGGATAAAAGATGTCTCTTACTTGCTAAAGTCATTTCTGAATAGGGCATATGAAGTCAGTAGCAACAGTGATAGGTAACTTTAGATGGAAGTAAGAAGCAACTTGGTCTCCACATACATTTTTCTTTTTCCTCTTCCTCCTGACAGTGGAACGCATGAAAGCTGAATCTGCACGGGCTGCAGCAAAAATGCTGGAGGAAATGCAAATAAAGAACCAGCAGATGATGGAACAGAAAGAAAAGAGCCATCAGGAACATGTGAAACAACTGACTGAAAAGATGGAGAGGGATAGGGCCCAGTTACTCGAAGAGCAAGAGAGAACTCTTGCTCTCAAACTGCAGGTATTTAACTGCAACACTGTGTGGTTCCTGTTATTCTGTTTTCCCTCTACACTCCCTGGTCACATATGTGGCACAACAGTGAGAACATGAAGCTCAGAAGCTCAGAAGAAAGACTTTGCTTTCTCACTTGTACTTTTCAATCTTTTTTTGCCTGCCTGAACTGGCCCATATAATATCTCATTGTTAAAAGATTTTATTGCAGCTATGTCATACCCAGTCCTTTATCACTGTATCTGTCAATCAATAATAGCTATTATCTGCCAAGCATTATTTTTCTAAATGGTCTTATCCACATCTCTTAGTTAGTACTATACGAAGCAAGAACTGTTATATCCCTATTACTTTGGAAATTAAGCAGAGATTCAGATAAGACTAAATAATTTTATTAGGTCACAACACTTGGAAAGGTACCTGAACTGTCTTCGCTACTTAGAGAAATCTATGATTTTTTTCCTGTCACACCTGGAATGAATTTCAGCTCTAAGGGAACCTNGTTCACACCATATGGGACCATAGCACCAACAGTTCCAAAATCAGAGCTCTCAGTCAAAAGAACAGAGGATTACTATTTACATATATATCAACCTCTTATAAAGGATTCTGCTTGGGAGGGCACCTTGCTTGGCCAGTCTGGAGCATGTGCTCAGCCCAGTGATAGGAAATCTGATCATCAGGCACACCAGGGCCAAGAGCAGTTCCTAGAGGGAACAGTGGTGGGCAAACAGGAATAAGTGCTTACAGCCATTTCCTACTACTAACCCCATTTTTTCTGGGCCCCAGGCTGATGAGATTCTTCAGGAATACTTGAAGTCCAAGGAGTCTGTGACTGATGCAATTCTACAAACAGACCAGACACTTTCAGAGAAGGAAAAGTTGATTGAAGGTAAGGAGCTAGTCAAGAGACTAGACAGCCCTGAAAGCTCTTAAAAGTTCTAACTAACTCCACTGGGTAAACATAGGAGCCTCAAACTGTAGCAACAGGATAAAAGATGTCTCTTACTTGCTAAAGTCATTTCTGAATAGGGCATATGAAGTCAGTAGCAACAGTGATAGGTAACTTTAGATGGAAGTAAGAAGCAACTTGGTCTCCACATACATTTTTCTTTTTCCTCTTCCTCCTGACAGTGGAACGCATGAAAGCTGAATCTGCACGGGCTGCAGCAAAAATGCTGGAGGAAATGCAAATAAAGAACCAGCAGATGATGGAACAGAAAGAAAAGAGCCATCAGGAACATGTGAAACAACTGACTGAAAAGATGGAGAGGGATAGGGCCCAGTTACTCGAAGAGCAAGAGAGAACTCTTGCTCTCAAACTGCAGGTATTTAACTGCAACACTGTGTGGTTCCTGTTATTCTGTTTTCCCTCTACACTCCCTGGTCACATATGTGGCACAACAGTGAGAACATGAAGCTCAGAAGCTCAGAAGAAAGACTTTGCTTTCTCACTTGTACTTTTCAATCTTTTTTTGCCTGCCTGAACTGGCCCATATAATATCTCATTGTTAAAAGATTTTATTGCAGCTATGTCATACCCAGTCCTTTATCACTGTATCTGTCAATCAATAATAGCTATTATCTGCCAAGCATTATTTTTCTAAATGGTCTTATCCACATCTCTTAGTTAGTACTATACGAAGCAAGAACTGTTATATCCCTATTACTTTGGAAATTAAGCAGAGATTCAGATAAGACTAAATAATTTTATTAGGTCACAACACTTGGAAAGGTACCTGAACTGTCTTCGCTACTTAGAGAAATCTATGATTTTTTTCCTGTCACACCTGGAATGAATTTCAGCTCTAAGGGAACCTTCATAAGTAGAAGGATTCCTTAAATCTTACACCACTGTATCCATCTGTTACTTCTACTTTTTTCTGTTCCCTGCTTCTAGTATGTGTTAAGTTGGGAATATTATGTGGAGAAATTTAGTATGGTCAAGTCTGGTATCCTGATACTCCCTCACCTATATTTTGCTCCCACCGCCACCAAGTTGTGGAAGCTTAGATCAAATTTCCTGATCTAAGATTCAGACTGCATCAGATTTTGAAAATTCTTCTTTTTTTCTCTATTATATGTGTATGTGTTTGTATTTAAAAATCAAAATGCATAGATTTGAAGTCAAACATTTCATTAAGATTGCCCGCAAAGCTTGATACAATTAATGGGAGAAAAAATTAGAAGGATAATTGAGATTCATCACCATTATCGGGAAATATGAGTCAAAAATATTTCTTAACTCAAGAAGACTCAGGAAAAGTAATCACAGAGCTAGAAAGCTCAAGAGAAATAATAATGAAAATTAATGATGGAGAAAATTTCAAGAAGACATTAAATTTTTTTTAATCTATGAAATGTGGACACTAGACAGAAGTTAGAGATTTCCTTAATGACACACGTTATTCAGTCCCCATTTGTATTTTTTTAGGAACAGTCCCGACTACTACAGGAAGGATTCCAAGAGGAGCAAAGACGACTTCAAAATGAAATAAAGAATCTCCAGAAGATTATGAATAAGTCAAAGCATCCATGTGTCCTAAGCTAAAGAATTAAAGAATAAAGCTTTCCCAGTAACTCTTATCAAAGGCATTATTCAAGAAGTTTAAAACTAAGAAAAGTGTCACTATATTTGATAATATTTAGGTTTTACATTTTTATTACACTAAAATTTGCAAAGACATGCAGCACTATAATTGAAACCACATGTTTCTTCCTCACAATATTGTGAGCTGTGTAATAAGATGCATTTCACCTCCGTGCCAGCACAGGAGACATCATAAACTAATACCATCAAGAGCTTCTTCTTCCAGATGACCACTAGTTAGACAAGTGGGTACTGAGCAAAGTCTTAGGTCAAAGTCTTGGGACATAGTATGCACCTGCCTTATGTTTCTTGCATTTGTAAGGAACATGTGAATTAGATTGTATATGTGAGCACTGTGAAAAGATCATGTAGTGCTTCAAAATATTACGTGATAAGAGAAAAGCAGGGACGCAGCTAATGCCACTGAATCTACATTAATAAACCTGCTTGTTTTGGGACTTTTACTCTACTGAATCCCCTTCACTCCCATCAGGATTAAGAATGCCTCCTTCCATAATTGGGCAAGTGCTGATAAGTAGTACTTCCTTACTCAAATTGCACCTTTATAGGAAACCACATGAGACTCAAAGCATATTAGAAGCAGTATTTATGTAGATAACTCTTTGTAATTTCCAAGCTGTGCTGCAACAAAGGAGTAAGTCAAATACATTTTTATCAGTTGAAGAGACTTCATGATAGAAAAGAATAACTGTTCCTTCAAGATCAATTAGTGCTTTCTTTACTAATCATTTAAAAATCAGAAAATTAAAGCTAAACTAAATTAGGTAACTTCCTCTCTAGAATGGTAGCAAGAGTTTCTTTAACAGGTTCCAAATCATCTAACCTCTGGTTTAACACTTTTTCTATAATATCTCCAGGAACAAAATCCAGCTGTCGTCCCAAGGAGGCATGTTACTTTCACCAGTGGTCCTTAATCTAGCTAGGCATTAAAATAAATGTATTAAATAAATATGAGGATTCTCAGGCCCCTACCCTTCCCCTGACTTTGTGATATAGTAGATCGGATATGGGTCACTAAGAAGTATAATGACAAAAGCACAATTCAAGGTGATACACTTTCAATCTGCCAAAGATACCATATGTTAGAGCCCATATTTGTTGACTCTTACGGGGTTTCTGTGTCAAAACTCTTTTTAGCCTAGAAAAGTATATTTTCTCTAAGTGACACATTATTACTTTTCCTTCTATGAGTTTATATAGGAAATATAAGTTCCACTGATCTAGAGGAAGGGAACACATCATAAAGTGATACTGGCAAAATGTTAACAGCAGAAGTCCCTGCCCTACTTTGTCCAGGGTCAACAATCTATTAGGCCAATGAAAATGTATTTACTAAAACACACAAATATAAAGATTTAATATTATGAATATTTGATACATAAAGATATAAATTAAAAAACATTACCTCAATAAATGCATAATTTCAACAACTTAGTTCAGTTCAGTTCAATTAATTTCAATTGCTGTCATGTCCAACTCTGCAACCCCATGGACTGCAGCACACCTGGCTTCCCTGTCCATCACCAACTCCCAGAGCCTATTCAAACTCATGTCCATCGTGTTGGTGATGCCATCCAACCATCTCATCCTCTGTTGTCCCCTTCTCCTCCCTCCTTCAATCTTTCCAAGCATCAGGGTCTTTTCCAATGAGTCAGTTCTTTGCATCAGGTGGCCAATGTACTGGAGTTTCAGCTTCAACATCAGTCCTTCCAGTGAATATTCAGGACTGATTTCTTTAGGATTGACAGGTTGGATCTCCTTGCAGTCCAAGGGACTCTCAAGAGTCTTCTCCAACACCACAGTTCAAGAGCATCAATTCTTCGGTGCTCAGCTTTCTTTGGAGTCCAACTCTCACATCCATACATGACTACTGGAAAAACCATAGCTTTGACTAGATGGATCTTTGTTGGTAAAGTAATGTCTCTGCTTTTAATATGCTGTCTAGGTTGGTCATAGCTTCTCTTCCAAGGAGGAACAACTTAGTGAAACAGACTAATTTCTCAAGAAGCACCAACTACCAAAACCTACCTAAGTTGAAGTGGTTGACCTGAATAATCCTATAGCTTCTAAAGAAGTTTATTTTTATAGTAAAAATTTAAAAATTCTGATGTGATATCAGTAACATAGTCAAATAGGAGATCTCAGCCCTTGCTGGGAACATTTAAAAAATGCTCTTAGGGCCAAAATACCTTTCTGAGACTGCCAATCAAGGATAATGTGCTCCAGAATCCAGTTAAGAATTAGCAATAGCTCAGATGAGCACAGGAGACTCCCATGTTGTGCTAATGATAAAAAATCCACCTGCCAATGCAGGAGTCATAAGAGATAAGGGCTTGATCCCTGGGTTGGGAAGACCCCCTGGGGAAGGGCATGGCAACCCACTCCAGTTGATTGGCTGAGTGGATTTTTCTAGGTGCTGAGCTGTTCTGGCTTAGGGGGGAGGCTGATGTTATTAAAGGAAAACNTAATTTCAACAATTTAGTTCAGTTCAGTTCAATTAATTTCAATTGCTGTCATGTCCAACTCTGCAACCCCATGGACTGCAGCACACCTGGCTTCCCTGTCCATCACCAACTCCCAGAGCCTATTCAAACTCATGTCCATCGTGTTGGTGATGCCATCCAACCATCTCATCCTCTGTTGTCCCCTTCTCCTCCCTCCTTCAATCTTTCCAAGCATCAGGGTCTTTTCCAATGAGTCAGTTCTTTGCATCAGGTGGCCAATGTACTGGAGTTTCAGCTTCAACATCAGTCCTTCCAGTGAATATTCAGGACTGATTTCTTTAGGATTGACAGGTTGGATCTCCTTGCAGTCCAAGGGACTCTCAAGAGTCTTCTCCAACACCACAGTTCAAGAGCATCAATTCTTCGGTGCTCAGCTTTCTTTGGAGTCCAACTCTCACATCCATACATGACTACTGGAAAAACCATAGCTTTGACTAGATGGATCTTTGTTGGTAAAGTAATGTCTCTGCTTTTAATATGCTGTCTAGGTTGGTCATAGCTTCTCTTCCAAGGAGGAACAACTTAGTGAAACAGACTAATTTCTCAAGAAGCACCAACTACCAAAACCTACCTAAGTTGAAGTGGTTGACCTGAATAATCCTATAGCTTCTAAAGAAGTTTATTTTTATAGTAAAAATTTAAAAATTCTGATGTGATATCAGTAACATAGTCAAATAGGAGATCTCAGCCCTTGCTGGGAACATTTAAAAAATGCTCTTAGGGCCAAAATACCTTTCTGAGACTGCCAATCAAGGATAATGTGCTCCAGAATCCAGTTAAGAATTAGCAATAGCTCAGATGAGCACAGGAGACTCCCATGTTGTGCTAATGATAAAAAATCCACCTGCCAATGCAGGAGTCATAAGAGATAAGGGTTTGATCCCTGGGTTGGGAAGACCCCCTGGGGAAGGGCATGGCAACCCACTCCAGTTGATTGGCTGAGTGGATTTTTCTAGGTGCTGAGCTGTTCTGGCTTAGGGGGGAGGCTGATGTTATTAAAGGAAAACGGATCCTGTTACCTGTTTCAGAGACTTCTCAGTTTGTGCTCATCTGCATGCTAAGACAGTTCAGTCGTGTCTGACTCTTTGCAATTCCATGAACAGAGGAAACCGGTGGTCTACGGTCCATGGGGCTGCAAAGAGTTGGACACAACTGAAGTGACTTAGCACGCAGATGAGCACCAACTGAGAAATCTCTCTGAAATGGGTAAGAGGAGCAGTTTTTCTTTAACAACATCAGCCTCTCCCCTAAGCCAGAACAGCTCAGCACCTAGAAAAATCCACTCAGCCCACAATTTTCCCCTTGGGGGTAAAGAACAAGTGAAGCATGCAGCCAACTTTCCTAGACTTTGCCAGTGCTGTTCAGGAAACCTATTCTTGTCTCACCTCCCTCAGAGTTCTGAGGTAACCAAGTTGGTTTCAACTCCTGGGGGAAGCTAAGAACAAAGAAACAGGGACAGGAGCTCTCAGCAGCCAGCATGGCTCTGCAGGACTGAGAGAAGGTACACAATTCTGAGACTTGTCTTTCAAGATAGAGGAAAAGAAGTAGAGCTTGACCCAACCTCCTGCCATTCCCATAAATGCTGTCATAGAAAAAAAGGAATCAGCTGCTCTCAACAGCTGCAATGGCTCGGTAAGGAAAAAGACACATGATCCAGAATCTTCTCCATCAGGTAGGAGGGATAGAAGTGAAATTTGCACCCAAAGATTCAGCATTTAATTACAATAACCTAGGGAAAAGAAGCAGGAGGTTATGGTGGGCTGCACAGCTCTGTGGAATTGGGAGAAGGTGTACAACCCTGCAGTTTCTCCCCTAGGAAAGAGGGAGAGGACAGAAGTGGGTGGTGTCTAACGTAACAGTCCATCAGAGCTCTGCTCCAGGGAAAAGGGAAGCCAGCTTACAGGCGTTGGCTAGAAAACAACGCTCTGTGAAATAGGAGTGCATATAAAGTTGAAGCCGATAGCTTTCAGTGAACAGTGTCGGATTCACGATCTCTGAAGAAGAGGTTCAGTTCAGTTCAGTTCAGATCAATTGGTCAGTCAAGTCCAACTCTTTGCAACTCCATGGACTGCAGCACCCCAGGCTTCCCTGTCCATCACCAACTCCCGAGGCTTGCTCAAACTCATGTCCACTGAGTAGGTGATGCCATCCAACAATCTCATCCTCTGTTGTCCCCTCCTCCTCCTGCCCTCAATCTCTCTCAGTATCAGGGTCTTTTCCAGTGAGTCAGTTCTTCACACCAGGTGGCCAAAGTATTGGAGTTTCAGCTTCAACATCAGTCCTTCCAAGGAATATGCAACTGATTTCCTTTAGGATGGACTGGTTTGATCTTCTTGCTGTCCAAGGGACTCTTAAGAGTCTTACGGTGTCTCAAGCTTACAGTGAGTAGTGTCAGATTCGTGATCTCAGAAGAAGAGTTGGGGAGAAGTTTATGAGAGGTGTTGGAAATATCAACTGTCTTGATTGTAGTGATGTTATCATCGGTATTTGCATATGCACAAACTCATCAAGATTTACACATTAAATGTATGCAGCTCTCTGTAGGCCCATTATACCTCAATAAAACCATTTAAAAACTTCTGGGAAACAATTCTATAGGTCCAGATGGTCCCTTAAGAATAGTGAATTTTATCAAGAATTTAAAGAAAAAAAAATAACACCAATTTAAAATGGAAGAGGAAAGATTTCCCAGTTCATTTTACAAAGCAGCATTATTCAGCATCAAAAAAAAAAAAGCTACTGACCATTAATATCATTAAAATATATGCAAAAATCCTCAACAAAATATTAGCAAGTCAAATCCAGCAATATATAAACATAAGGAAACTCAGTCAAGTGGGGTTTATAATGTGAATGCAAGAGTGGTTAAAAAATAAATTAATGTAACTCACCATATAACAGTATGAAGAAAGAAAACTACTTAATTATATAAATAGATGCAGAAAAACCTTGACAAAACATCTATCATGATAAAACTCCTAGCAAGCTAGGAGTAAAAATCAACTTCTTCAAGATGATCAACGGGAATCTACAAAAAAACTATTGCTAACATCAGTTTAATGATGAAAAAAACAGAGTGCTTGGCCCCTGCTAAAGGATAAAGCAAGGGTGTCAGTGTCTGCTCTCACCACTCTGGTTCAATGTTACCCTAAAAGTCTTAGCATAATATGGCAAGAAAAGGCATTTAGATCAGAAAGAATAAACTAAAATGTCCTTATTCTCACCCAAGATCATCCATATAGAGAGTCTCAGGAAATTGACCTCTTAGAACTAATAAGTGAGTTTAAAAAGGTTGTAACATACAAGATAAACACACAAAAATCTATCTTCAACTGTATTTCTATATATAAGCTATGAACACAGGAGACCAAAACTGAAAAATTAATGCCATTTATAATAGTTACCAAAAAATGAAGTACTTAAGGTATAAATCTAACAAAACCTGTACATGTTCTCTAAATTGAAAACCAATTTAATACCAAGAGATTACAGGATAGAGTCCATCTCCCTAGGAGTTTTTACAATGACTCTTCCACTCACTGCAGAGTAGAAGGTTTAAGACCCTTTTCTAGAGTCAGCCCTGATAAAAGCATGTGCCTAACACTGGCTAAGTTCCAAGGAAAACTAAAAATATGTCCATTGTTATGTTGGACTTTTATCCAAATTAAAAGAGGAAAAAATCTGGGTTAGAACTCAAAATGCCAAATCATTTGCCTGCCGTACACAAACACACATCTCACTCTTCCCATCCCACTAGGAGATCCTTGACAGAGAGCCAGTCACAGAACACAAGATAGGCAAACTCGCCCAGTTTTTATTATGGAGATTTTTTCCAACCTAACTTCAAAACAATCCCTCTAAAAAGTTAGATTTATGGTCTAATTTTATTTTCTTGGGCTCCAAAATCACTGCACATGGTGACTGCTGCTATGAAATTAAAAGACGTTTGCTCCTTGGAAGAAAAGCTATGACNAATCCAGCAATATATAAACATAAGGAAACTCAGTCAAGTGGGGTTTATAATGTGAATGCAAGAGTGGTTAAAAAATAAATTAATGTAACTCACCATATAACAGTATGAAGAAAGAAAACTACTTAATTATATAAATAGATGCAGAAAAACCTTGACAAAACATCTATCATGATAAAACTCCTAGCAAGCTAGGAGTAAAAATCAACTTCTTCAAGATGATCAATGGGAATCTACAAAAAAACTATTGCTAACATCAGTTTAATGATGAAAAAAACAGAGTGCTTGGCCCCTGCTAAAGGATAAAGCAAGGGTGTCAGTGTCTGCTCTCACCACTCTGGTTCAATGTTACCCTAAAAGTCTTAGCATAATATGGCAAGAAAAGGCATTTAGATCAGAAAGAATAAACTAAAATGTCCTTATTCTCACCCAAGATCATCCATATAGAGAGTCTCAGGAAATTGACCTCTTAGAACTAATAAGTGAGTTTAAAAAGGTTGTAACATACAAGATCAACACACAAAAATCTATCTTCAACTGTATTTCTATATATAAGCTATGAACACAGGAGACCAAAACTGAAAAATTAATGCCATTTATAATAGTTACCAAAAAATGAAGTACTTAAGGTATAAATCTAACAAAACCTGTACATGTTCTCTAAATTGAAAACCAATTTAATACCAAGAGATTACAGGATAGAGTCCATCTCCCTAGGAGTTTTTACAATGACTCTTCCACTCACTGCAGAGTAGAAGGTTTAAGACCCTTTTCTAGAGTCAGCCCTGATAAAAGCATGTGCCTAACACTGGCTAAGTTCCAAGGAAAACTAAAAATATGTCCATTGTTATGTTGGACTTTTATCCAAATTAAAAGAGGAAAAAATCTGGGTTAGAACTCAAAATGCCAAATCATTTGCCTGCCGTACACAAACACACATCTCACTCTTCCCATCCCACTAGGAGATCCTTGACAGAGAGCCAGTCACAGAACACAAGATAGGCAAACTCGCCCAGTTTTTATTATGGAGATTTTTTCCAACCTAACTTCAAAACAATCCCTCTAAAAAGTTAGATTTATGGTCTAATTTTATTTTCTTGGGCTCCAAAATCACTGCACATGGTGACTGCTGCTATGAAATTAAAAGACGTTTGCTCCTTGGAAGAAAAGCTATGACAAACCTAGACAACGTATTAAAAGGCAGAGACATCACTTTGCCGAGAAAGGTCCATATAGTCAAAGCTATGGTTTTTCCAGTAGTCATGTATGGATGTGAGAGGTGGACTCTAAAGGCTGAGCAAGAAAGAACTGATGCTTTTGAACTGTGGTGTTGGAGAAGACTCTTGAGAGTCCCTTGGACTTCAAGGACATCAAACTAGTCAACCCTAAAGGAAGTCAATCTCGACTATTCATTGGAAGAACTGATGCTGAAGCTGAAACTCCAATACTTTGTCCACCTGATGTGAAGAACTGACTCACTGGAAAAGACCCTGATACTGAGAAAGATTGAAGGCAGGAGGAGAAGGGGATTACGGAGTACAAGACAGTTCAATGGCATCACCTACTCAATGGACATGAGTTTGAGCAAGTTCCAGGAGATGGTGAAGGACAGGGAAGCCTAGCATGCTGCAGTCCACATGGTCACAAAGAGTCAGAAACAACTGAGTGACTGAACAACAGCAAGAAAAGTTAGATGAGACTATGTGGAAAACAGGAATTGCTCAGACTAAATGGATTCATCCATTCAAAATATCTGTTGAGGACCTACCAGGTACACTGCCAAGGACTGCAAAACACAGCTGAAGTTTCTCTCTTAAGGAGCTAATAGTCTAATGGTGAATACAGGTATTAAATAAATAAATAAATACTGGAAGTTAAATACCCAGGAAACTGAAGGGAGGGCATTTCTATAATTTGGAATGCATTGATCTAACTACCAAGATATCTCAGATGCCATAATATGTCTTAACTAGGTTTCCCCTTATCAATCAACTAATAGGAAAAAATCAAAATTGGGAGGGAGAAATAGGAAGAGAAACAAACTTAGGAAACAAAGGGTCTATCACAGGCCCCAAAACATAACACAGTGTGTCATGTACTCAGCCTCTCTTAATTTTTTGAGACAATTGGTGAAAGAAATGAAAAAGCAATGAGCCCCATCTAGTGGCCAGTATTGTAAATTTTCTTCATCATATTTTATCACTCCTGAAAACTCTTAACTTTGTACATATCTATTGCCTAACTTCCTCAGTAAAATATAAGCTCCAGATGGGCAGAAACTTTCTCTATTTTGTTTATTATGGAATCAGCAGCATCTAGAAGGCTGTCAAATACATAGTAAACCCTCCCATACAATAAGAATTTTTAAACACATGAACGAATATTTTATACACAGCATTTATCATCCCAGCTGCATTCCTGATGTTTTTCCCTGAAAGTTTACCAGTTCATTATTTAGCATCATATTGAATGCTTCCAGACTTTGATAGCCATTTGTATCATTGTACCATTTAGGAGTGAATCTTCTCCTTCTTTCTCTCCATAAAGAATTTCTTCATTATCCCTTCTTTAGAGACCTAGAGAACTAGGTGTCACTTTATGTCCTGCCATTGCTCTGGGGAACTAACTGGCATAAAGCATGAAGTGTTTTGGACCAGCAGCATTGCCAAAAGGACACTACACATCAGGACAAATTGAGGGGAAAAGGGCAGTAGCCAGAGAAACGCTCCAGGAGCTGAGAACCTGCTAAGAGCCCTTAAGAGAGGGGCCTCTGAAGGTTGAAAAGCTCCAGTGTGATTCAGGAATTCCAGAGGCAAAGTCAGATTGAGAAAGGAAGAAAAACACCATACTGAGAAGAGCAATTTCTACCAGGGTCTAACACAGTGATACTTGTGTAGCAGCATTTTCTAATACCATTAGCTGGAAGCCACACACCTAACCCATGTCTTGCAGGGCACAATGTCTCTACCAGCACAATTTTTATTGTTACACCTTATACATGGTCCCCATGTTTTGAATGAATTTTTTAAAATATATTCATTTCTGCCTGTGCTGGGCCTTCATTGCTGTGCACAGGCTTTCTCTAGTTGTGGTGTGCAGTCTTCTCGTTGCAGTGGCTTCTGTTGTTGCAAAGCTCAGGCTCCAGGTGCACGGGCTTCAGTAGTTTTGCATTTAGGCTCAGCAGCTGTGTCACACAGGCTTAGATGCCCTGTGGCACGTGCAATCTTCCCCACCCAGGGATCAAACCTGTGTCCTCTGCATTGGCAGGCGGATTCTTAACCACTGGACCACCACGAAAACCCTGAATGAATTTTTATTACCCAACTGATTTGTAAAGTCACAATTCACTTTTGCTTTTAAAAAATTNATGGTCACAAAGAGTCAGAAACAACTGAGTGACTGAACAACAGCAAGAAAAGTTAGATGAGACTATGTGGAAAACAGGAATTGCTCAGACTAAATGGATTCATCCATTCAAAATATCTGTTGAGGACCTACCAGGTACACTGCCAAGGACTGCAAAACACAGCTGAAGTTTCTCTCTTAAGGAGCTAATAGTCTAATGGTGAATACAGGTATTAAATAAATAAATAAATACTGGAAGTTAAATACCCAGGAAACTGAAGGGAGGGCATTTCTATAATTTGGAATGCATTGATCTAACTACCAAGATATCTCAGATGCCATAATATGTCTTAACTAGGTTTCCCCTTATCAATCAACTAATAGGAAAAAATCAAAATTGGGAGGGAGAAATAGGAAGAGAAACAAACTTAGGAAACAAAGGGTCTATCACAGGCCCCAAAACATAACACAGTGTGTCATGTACTCAGCCTCTCTTAATTTTTTGAGACAATTGGTGAAAGAAATGAAAAAGCAATGAGCCCCATCTAGTGGCCAGTATTGTAAATTTTCTTCATCATATTTTATCACTCCTGAAAACTCTTAACTTTGTACATATCTATTGCCTAACTTCCTCAGTAAAATATAAGCTCCAGATGGGCAGAAACTTTCTCTATTTTGTTTATTATGGAATCAGCAGCATCTAGAAGGCTGTCAAATACATAGTAAACCCTCCCATACAATAAGAATTTTTAAACACATGAACGAATATTTTATACACAGCATTTATCATCCCAAGTGCATTCCTGATGTTTTTCCCTGAAAGTTTACCAGTTCATTATTTAGCATCATATTGAATGCTTCCAGACTTTGATAGCCATTTGTATCATTGTACCATTTAGGAGTGAATCTTCTCCTTCTTTCTCTCCATAAAGAATTTCTTCCTTATCCCTTCTTTAGAGACCTAGAGAACTAGGTGTCACTTTATGTCCTGCCATTGCTCTGGGGAACTAACTGGCATAAAGCATGAAGTGTTTTGGACCAGCAGCATTGCCAAAAGGACACTACACATCAGGACAAATTGAGGGGAAAAGGGCAGTAGCCAGAGAAACGCTCCAGGAGCTGAGAACCTGCTAAGAGCCCTTAAGAGAGGGGCCTCTGAAGGTTGAAAAGCTCCAGTGTGATTCAGGAATTCCAGAGGCAAAGTCAGATTGAGAAAGGAAGAAAAACACCATACTGAGAAGAGCAATTTCTACCAGGGTCTAACACAGTGATACTTGTGTAGCAGCATTTTCTAATACCATTAGCTGGAAGCCACACACCTAACCCATGTCTTGCAGGGCACAATGTCTCTACCAGCACAATTTTTATTGTTACACCTTATACATGGTCCCCATGTTTTGAATGAATTTTTTAAAATATATTCATTTCTGCCTGTGCTGGGCCTTCATTGCTGTGCACAGGCTTTCTCTAGTTGTGGTGTGCAGTCTTCTCGTTGCAGTGGCTTCTGTTGTTGCAAAGCTCAGGCTTCAGGTGCACGGGCTTCAGTAGTTTTGCATTTAGGCTCAGCAGCTGTGTCACACAGGCTTAGATGCCCTGTGGCACGTGCAATCTTCCCCACCCAGGGATCAAACCTGTGTCCTCTGCATTGGCAGGCGGATTCTTAACCACTGGACCACCACGAAAACCCTGAATGAATTTTTATTACCCAACTGATTTGTAAAGTCACAATTCACTTTTGCTTTTAAAAAATTGTGCACAACTGTGAAGACTTTCTCATCCTCAGTAACCAACATTAATAGTTGAATTGCTATTCAGTTTGGTTCAGTAGCTCAGTCATGTCTGACTCTTTGTGACCCCAAGAAGCGCAGCACGCCAGGCCTCCCTGTCCATCACCAACTCCCAGAGTTCACTCAAACTCATGTCCATTGAATCAGTGATGCCATCCAGCCATCTCATCCTCTGTCGTCCCCTTCTCCTCCTGCCCCCAATCCCTCCCAGCATCAGGGTCTTTTCCACTGGGTCAACTCTTCTCATGAGGTGGGGAAGTATTAAGAGTTTCAGCTTCAGCATCAGTCCAAATTGCTGTAAATCCTGCCAAATGTGTATTTGAGAAGGTACACAAGTAGACAAACAAATATAAAATTAGATACATAGTTATGCTGGCCAATCTTTCTACTATAATTTTTGAGATGTTTAAGCTAATGTTTGTACAGCTATCATAATCTGGCCAAAAAAACCACTAATTTATTGTAATAATATATATGCACACACAAAGTAATCCATTTAAAATAGCTGCATGAGACTGAAAACTAAACACAACTCTTTTTTGGCATAGTTGTATACATTTAAAGCAGACAACATGGTGATTCTATCCTTGGAAGAAAAGTCATGACCAACCTAGACAGCATATTCAAAAGCAGAGATATTACTTTGCTGACTAAGGTCCGTCTAGTCAAGGCTATGGTTTTTCCTGTGGTCATGTATGGATGTGAGAGTTGGACTGTGAAGAAGGCTGAGTGC
>SJYW01048965.1:1472840-1483054 GCA_006410735.1 Raphicerus campestris | reverse complement strand
CTCAAACTCATGTCCATTGAATCAGTGATGCCATCCAGCCATCTCATCCTCTGTCGTCCCCTTCTCCTCCTGCCCCCAATCCCTCCCAGCATCAGGGTCTTTTCCACTGGGTCAACTCTTCCCATGAGGTGGGGAAGTATTAGAGTTTCAGCTTCAGCATCAGTCCAAATTGCTGTAAATCCTGCCAAATGTGTATTTGAGAAGGTACACAAGTAGACAAACAAATATAAAATTAGATACATAGTTATGCTGGCCAATCTTTCTACTATAATTTTTGAGATGTTTAAGCTAATGTTTGTACAGCTATCATAATCTGGCCAAAAAAACCACTAATTTATTGTAATAATATATATGCACACACAAAGTAATCCATTTAAAATAGCTGCATGAGACTGAAAACTAAACACAACTCTTTTTTGGCATAGTTGTATACATTTAAAGCAGACAACATGGTGATTCTATCCTTGGAAGAAAAGTCATGACCAACCTAGACAGCATATTCAAAAGCAGAGATATTACTTTGCTGACTAAGGTCCGTCTAGTCAAGGCTATGGTTTTTCCTGTGGTCATGTATGGATGTGAGAGTTGGACTGTGAAGAAGGCTGAGTGCCGAAGAATTGATGCTTTTGAACTATCGTGTTGGAGAAGACTCTTGATAGTCCTTTGGACTGCAAGGAGATCCAACCAGTCCATTCTGAAGAAGATCAACCCTGGGATTTCTTTGGAAGGAATGATGCTAAAGCTGAAACTCCAGTACTTTGGCCACCTCCTGCAAAGAGCTGACTCATTGGAAAAGACTCTGATGTTGGGAGGGATTGGGGGCAGGAGGAGAAAGGGACGACCGGGGATGAGATGGCTAGATGGCATCATAGACTCGATGGACGTGAGTCTGAGTGAACTCCGGGAGATGGTGATGAACAGGGAGGCCTGGCGTGCTGCAATTCATGGGGTCGCAAAGAGTCGGACACAACTGAGCTACTGAACTGAACTGAACTGATACACAGTAGAATGATTAAGGAGACCAAGATAATTAACATATACATTTCCCTCACATAGTTAACATAGTTAATTCTTGTCTGTGTGTATGTGTTGAAAGTGCTTAAGATTTACTCTCAATAACTTTCAAGAACATAACTCTTTATAGCAGGAATGTAAGATGGAAAAGGTTCTAGACACTTGCAAACTTAAGATTCAGTTGTCATTTTCTCCTGGATCAGGTCCTTATCAGTGCTCTAGGATTATGAGTAAAGGAAGAAATTAGTTCTGCCTGCCTGACCCTTAGTACCTACAAGGGACAAATGCCACTTGAGAAGCATTTCCAGATAATAAGCATTGCTAATACCTTTCACTTTGTTCTCCCCTATGTCACTCTATGGTCATTTGGAAGGTCCATGTAAAGTGAAGTGCCTTTGGTCAGCAAACAAGAGGGGTCAATAAACCATCACAGCAGTACTATGACTGCATATCAGAAAACCTATATGAAAGAGTTTAACAAAATTGAGGTTGATTTCTCTCTTATGTCAATATAGGAGGCCCAGAGCTAGAATGGTGGCTTCATGATATTAAAGCTCAGGCTCCTTCTCTCCCATCCATTGTTCTACCATCTTCAACTTTAAGATTCCACCTGGGGGTTCAAATAGCCAACATGTCTGCACTCAAACTGTCAGAGAAACCACTAACTTAGGGATCAATAGGGATGTAGGATTTCTCAAGACATTTCCTAGACACAGCACAGTTTCTACTTATATCCTATGGCCCATCAGCTACAACAGAGACTAGGAATGCAGTCTTAAAGCAAGCATCCAAATACTTTGCTGAAATTTGAGAGTCATACTGCTATAGAAGAACAGAACACTAAATATTTGGGCATAAATAGCAGCCCCATCCTAAAGACTCCTTTTTCCCTTTATCTTAAGGAACAATTGTACAGAACTTAGGAAGAAATAGCACAGTTCTAAGCTTTTTCATTTGTTTGTGTGTGTTTTTTTTTTTTTTTAGGTCTATGGAGTCATTCAATCTTCAAAATAGTACTATAAGTAAGGTTCTATAATTTACATCCTGCTGCTGCTAAGTCACTTCAGTCGTGTCCAACTCTGTGCGATCCCATAGACGGCAGCCCAACAGGCTCCCTCGTCCCTGGGATTCTCCAGGCAAAAGTACTGGAGTGGGTTGCCATTTCCTTCTCCAATGCATGAAAGTGAAAAGTGAAGTGAACTTGCCCAGTCATGTCCAATTCTTAGCGACCCCATGGACTGCAGCCCACCAGGCTCCTCCGTCCATGGGATTTTCCAGGCAAGGGTACTGGAGTGGGCTGCCATTGCCTTCAGTAAGGAAACTGAAGCACAGAGATATGAAGTAACTTGCCCAAGGTTATACAGCTAGAAAACTGCACAGTTGAGATCTGATCCACACAGTTTGGCTTGCCAAGTAGGCTATATTGCCTTCTCTCTGCTGCATTTCAGAATATTTTTAGTCTTCTCTATGAGGCAATGGAAAAGGCTTTATCTCCATAAACGAGATGAAAAGACATGAAGTGAATGTCGCTCAGTTGTATCTGACTCTTTGCGACCCCATGGATTATACAGTTCATGGAATTCTCCAGACAAGAGAATCTTCCCAAAATAGGGATAGAACTCAGGTCTCCCACATTGTAGGTGGATTCTTTACCAGCTGAGCCACAAGGGAAGCCCTTGGTAGATATTGCCTTTTTATTCAGAAAATAAATGAGCATAAGATATAAATACACTCATTAGCTATTAGTTCAAAGGAGTCACTTACATTGCTCTTTCAAATGGCAACATGACAATAAAGAATAATACATGGCTTAACATATCACCCATGCCCGAAGGGCAGCGGCCAAGAAGAGTTACCCAACGCCCGAGGTCAGGGCCAGCGGCCAAGAGTGCCAGACTGCGACAGCGCAGGAACGGCCGAGAGGAGCTACTCCGAGTCTGAGGTCAGGGGTGGCAGCCAGGAGGAGCTACGCTGTGTCCGAGGTCAGGGGTGATGACCGAGAGGAGCTACCGCATGCCCGAGGCCAGGGCAGGAGCCAGGAGGAGCAACCCCATGTAGAAGGAGCCGTGGCTGTGCGGGCACAGGAGGGCCTAGAGGAGCCATCTCACGTTGAAGGTCAGGAAGGATGGTGGTGAGGNGCATGCCCGAGGCCAGGGCAGGAGCCAGGAGGAGCAACCCCATGTAGAAGGAGCCGTGGCTGTGCGGGCACAGGAGGGCCTAGAGGAGCCATCTCACGTTGAAGGTCAGGAAGGATGGTGGTGAGGAGATACACCTCATCCAAGGTAAGGAGCAGCAGCTGCGCTTTGCTGGAGCAGCCATGAAGAGATACCCCACACCCAAGGTAAGAGAANCTGACGTTCAACGTGGGATGGCTCCTCTACGCCCTCTTGCACCTGCTTGATGTCTCTTGTAAATTTAAGATTATTTGTTCTAGTTCTATGAAAAATGTCATGTGTTTTTTGACAAAAATTCTGTAGATTGCTTTGGGTACTATGGCCACTTGAAGAATATTAATTATTCCATTCCAAGAGCTCAAGATATCTGTTCATTTAATTAAATCATCTTCAATTTCAAGTCTCCACCTCTTTGGTAAGTTTCTTATTAGGTCTTTATGTTTTTGATGTGATTTTTAATGGGAGTTTTTTTACTTTTGCTTTCTGATATTTCATTATTTGTGACTAAAAGAGCAACAGATTTCTATTATTAATCTTGTATGCTGCAACTTTGCTGAATCATTGTTTAGTTCTGCTAGGTTTTATGTGGAGACTTTAGAGTTCGCTGTTATAGAGTATCATGTCATCTACAACTATTGACAGATTGACCTCTTCCCTTCCAATTTTTTATTTTATTTTTCTTGTCTGACTGCTGTGTCTGTGACTTTCAATATTNTGCTGCAACTTTGCTGAATCATTGTTTAGTTCTGCTAGGTTTTATGTGGAGACTTTAGAGTTCGCTGTTATAGAGTATCATGTCATCTACAACTATTGACAGATTGACCTCTTCCCTTCCAATTTTTTATTTTATTTTTCTTGTCTGACTGCTGTGTCTGTGACTTTCAATATTATGTTAAATAAAAGCAGTGAGAGTGGGCATCCTTGTCTTGTTCCTGAATTTAGCAGGAATGCTTTCAGCTTTTCAGTGTGGAATATTACATTGGTTTGTCAAAAACCCTGTATTATGTTGAGATATGTACCCTTTGTACCCACTTTAAGAAGAGTGTTTATCATGAATGCATGTTGTGTTTTGCCAAATGCTTTTTCTGCAGCTGTTGAGAATACATGTGGTTTCTGTGTTTCCTTTTGTTGAAAAGATGTATCCCATTGATTTGTATGTGTTAAATTATCCATGTAACGCTGGAATAAATCCAGCTTCCCTTTTATGTATTATTGGATTCTGTTTGCTAGTATTTTTTGAGGATTTTTGCCTCTGTATTCATCAAGGATACTGGCCTGTAATAATTTTCTTGTTTTGTTAGCGACTGCCTGGTTTTGGTATCAGAGTAATGGTGGCACTGTAGAGTAAACTTGGGAGTTTTCCCTCTTCCTTCCTTTTTTTTTTTTTTGAATACTTTGAAAAGAGTGAATTCTTTATTGATTGGTAGAATTTCTCCCTGAAGCCATCAGTTCCTAGACTTGTTTGAGGGGAGTTCTTTTTCCTTTTTAATGTAATTTATTTTTGACTGTGCTGGGTCTTTATTGCTACATGCAGTTTTGCTCTCGTTGCAGTGAGCAGGGGCTACTTTCTGGTTGTGATTCAACGGCTTCTCATTGTGGTGGCTTCTCTTGTTTCAGAGCGTAGACTCTAGAGCACGTGGACTTCAGTAGTTGTGCTCCCTGAGCTCTGGAGCACAGGCTCAGTAGTTGTCGCACATAGACTTAGCTATTCTGCAGCATGTGGGATCTTCCTAGAACAGAGATCGAATCCTTGTATCCTGCATTGACAGGTGGATTCTCTACCACTGAGCCACCAGGGAACAAAGGGAATTTTGTTTATTACAGATTCTGTTTCACTTCTAGTGATTGGTCTGGTTAAATTTTTTTTGAGTCAGTCTTGGCAAGCCATATGGGTCTAGAAATTTGTCCATTTTTTCTTAGTTGTCCAATTTGTTGGCATATAAACATTCATAGTATTCTCTTGATCATTTTTTTTTAATCTCTGTGGTATTGAGATTTCCTGTCTTCGATTTTGTGTTTTACTTGGGTCCTCTGCCTGTTGATGGACATGAGTCTGAGCAAGCTCTGGTAATTGGTGATGGACAGGGAAGCCTGGCATGCTGCAGTCCACGGGGTTGCAAAGAGTCAGACATAACTGAGTAACTGAACTGAACTACCTGTTGATAATGTTATAGGTGTTCCCTTGTACATGATTCCTTGTTTTTCCCTTGCTGCATTTTAATTCTCTCTTTTGCTTTTGCCATTTTAATTATCTGTCTTACTATGTGTCTGTCTAGGTTCATCTTGGTGGGGACTCTCTGTGCTCCCTGTATCTGGATATCTGTTTCCTTCTTTAGGGTTGGAAATTTTTCTGCCATACTTCCTTAAAATGCATTTTGATCCCCTTCTGTCTTTCTTCCCCTTCTAGAACTCCTGTTATACAAAGATTGGCACACTTTATATTTTATTAATCTTGTATGTTGCTTTCTTTTTTTTTTTTTATTTTTCTGTTTGTTATTTGATTGGGTGATTTATTCTATCTTCCAGATCATTTCTTCTATGTAATTTAAGACAGCTATTCATTGTTTCTAGAGTGCTTTTTATCTCAGAAATTCAATTACCTATTTTTGATTGCGTCTTCTTTATAGGTTCTATTGTTCTTTGTTGAAATGATCTGTGTTTAGACCAATTCTCTTTCTTAATTCAGTTAGCATTCTTATTACTAACTCTTTGAATTCGGTGTCTGGTAGACCAACTGTCAGGCTTCCCAAGTGGCCCAGTGATAAAGACTTTGCCTGTCAATGCCAGAGATACAAGAGATTCAGGTTTGATTGCCATGCGGCAAAGTCTCCAGGAGTAGGAACTGGCAACTGAAAATTCTGTGGACAGAGACACTGATGAGCTATAGTCCATGGGATTGCAAAGAGTCAGACGTGACTAATTGACTGAGAACACACACACACAGACAGTTATCTATTTCATTATTTATTCTATCAAGAAATTCTCTTCCTCTTTTAACTGGGAGAATTTTCTCTACCTTTTCATTTTACTGAACTTTCTCTGTCTCTGAACTGAAACGGTTGTCTGTTGTGGTCCTATAGGGGTGTTTTCATGTTGGAGCAACCCTGTGTAGGCAGTCTTTGGTGCAGGGGCTGGTTTTGATATGGGCATCAGGTCTCTCCTCCAGGTGTGCTGGCCTCTATCTCCTTGTTAGGGACTGTGGTTGGTGTTGGATCTAAAGCCTGTGCAGTGTGTGACACAGGACTTCCTGCTGCTCTGCAGCGTTGCCACCCTGTCAGGGGCAGGGTCTGCTCCCTAGTTGTTGGAGTAGAAGCCCTGAGGTTTGGGCTCAGTCAGACTCCATTCCCCTGAGTATGTGCCCTGCCCTAAAGGAGGGGATTGCTGGAGAAAGTGAGGCCTTCTATATCAGAGAAGTCTGGCGGGCCTCCTGAATAGGTATCTGCAGCTCCAGTGTCCATTCCCCTTTGTGATCATCACTGATCTAGTGCAAGGCTGTGGCATGGAGTGGGCAAGCCAGGCACTCACTTGACTGGGACTGGGGTCAAGGCATTGTGGCTGTAGGAAATGAAGTGATGATGCTGCCACCAGAGACCTGGGCTGCCTCTGTGGCAGTCTTCTCCTGGGACCTGTCTGCCCCACATGCAGTGCTGAGTTCTGGTATGGTGGGCAGGGCTGGTATACTCACGTGGCTAGGAAAGGGACCCCATCATGCTGGCCACATAGATTCCCAGGTGCTGCAGGAGTAAGTGCTAACAAGGGCCACCATTCCAGTTGGACCATGCCCCAGTCCCCCATGCCATCTGTGTCCCTAAGTAAAGTCTTCTCCCAGGACCTGTCTGTCCCAGATCCAGTGCTAGGCTCTGATGTGGAATGGGTGGGGCTGAGGTCTTCTTCCTGCTTGGCTTAGGAAATGTCAGGAGCCAGCAGCCACCAGTGTAGAAGTCTCTCTTCCCTGCTCATTGGCAGGTCGCCACCATATACTCTTCATGGGTAGAGTCTAGGCTTCTCCAGCCCTTCTGTCTGTTTCAACAATTCTCCCTGTAGCCAGGGGGCTTGTCTCCTCCATGTAAGATCCTGAGACTGGGACACCCAGTCTGTGACTCAACACACTTGCTCCTCTGGGTAAAAGTTCTCTCAGATCGTTCAGATCCCTCACTGTTGCAGAGCTCCCAACCTTAAGCTTTTTTTCCATCCTACCCCATCAGATGGAATTCTTTCTTACAGCTTTGGTTGTATAGGTGTTGTTTTGTCAGTTTCCAACTAGTCTTCCATGAGAATGTCCCACGTGTGGATGTATTTTTGATGTATTTGTTAGGGGAGTTAAGCTTCATGTCATCTTGATCCAGTCCCCTTATTATTTCACTTTAATATTTACACAATTCTTCACATTATGGTTTGCTATAATCCTTTTTACATATGGAGGCTTAAATAGGTCTAGTATCTTGCCCAAGGTCAAAATTCCACATTTACCCCTTTCTAGCTCTGGCATGCATTCTAAACATCTAGCTCCGTCTGCTCAAGAAAGAATGTAATCTAGTGACTATAAGTGCAGGCCCCATGACTTCCAATTGTAGGAAACACAGTGGATTGAGGACCAGATTATATGACGAATTGGAAAAGCAAACAAATCCAAGATGTGGGTCGTAACCACAGCTTTGATTTCTGACTTGGTTTCTTGAACAAGTCAGTAGCATGGGGGAAAAGTGGGCGTGGGTAGTATTTCAGAGGGTCTACTCTGAGATGAAAAGAACATTAAAATGCACAGCCACCAGAATGATGTATGGACCTTGTTTAGGAACTTGATACAATCAACAGAAATGTAAAGAGATATTTTTAAAGACTTTTAGAGAAATGTGATGGTGGATTGGGTATTAGATGATACTAAGGAATTACTGTTGGTGTGATGATGACATTGAAGTTATACAAGAGAATATCAATATTTTGTATAGATACATGCCAAAGGAAAGGAAAAGGAGGAAAAACTTTCAGTTTTTCCATTACGGAAACATTCTGTTATTTTCCTATGCCATCTAGTGGCAAAATAATGTAATTTGTCTGCTTCTTTAAATTGAGAGCCATATCTTAGAAAACATTTAATTATCTGTGAGATAATTCTGATAGTGTCTGCTTACTTGGGCAGCATTTTGTCCAAAGGGAGAAAGAGGACATGGTTTAACAATATCCTGGTAGCTCTTTTTTTTTTTAAATTGTAATAAACTGTATATTTTAGAGCATTATTGTGAAGTAGGTGAAAGTTGCTCAGTCATGTCTGACTCTTTGCAACCCCATGGACTATATAGTCCATGGAATTCTCCCGGCCAGCATATTGGAGTGGGTAGCAGTTCCCTTTTCCAGGGGATCTTTCCAACCCAGGGATCGAACCCAGGTCTCCCACACTGCAGGTGGATCTTTACCAGCTGAGCCTCCAGGGAAGCCCTTATAGCTTCAGATCAAAATTGAGCAGTACAGAGTTCCTGTGTATCCCCTGGCCGGACACATGCATAGCCTCCCCTACTATCAATATCCCTCACCTGAGTGGTGTATTAGCTACAAACATTGAAACTACCTGATACATTATGTTCACCCAAAGTCCATAATTTACATTAGGGTTCACCCTTGGCATTGTGCGCGTTCTGTGTGTTTTGACAAATGTATAATTACATGAATTCATTTTTACGATATGACACAGAATAGTTTTACTGCCCTAAAAATCCTCTGTCTTCTACCTGTTTGTCCCTCCTTCCCTCTTAAGTTCTCTAAACCACTAATCCTTTTGCTGTCTGATTTTGCCTTTTCCAAAATGTAATCATTTGTGATCATAACACATGTGGCTTTTTCAAATTGGCTTCTTTCACTTAGCAATATGCATTTTCCTCAGTGTCTTTTCTTTGCATGATGGCTCATTTCTTTTTTGCATGGAAGAGTATTCCATTATTTGGGTGTACCACAGCTGATCCATTCATCTATCCTGGTTGCTTCCAAGTTTTAGAAATTATGAATAAAGATGCTATAAACATCAGTGTTTAAGATTTTATATGGACTTAATTTTTCAACTCCTTTAGGTAAATACCAAGGAGAGTGATTGCTAGATTGTATGGTAAGAGTATCTTTAGTTTTCTAAGAAACTATCCTGTCAGCTTTCTAAAATCAGCTTTATAATGGCACAGTAAACTATGGAGTGTACAACTCAATATTTATTTTTAAATGTATATACCATAAAACCACTGCCACAATCAGCATATAGAATATTTCCATCACCCCTGAAAGATGCTTCATGTTCCTTCACAGTTCGTTTGTCACTGCTAATTTGCTTTTTGTCACCATAGATTAATTTGCTTTTTAAAAATTGTTACTTTATCTAAGTGGATTATGTACTATATACTCATTTGTGTATGGGTTCTTTCACATGCATAATGATTTTAAAGTGACCCATGTTGTTTTTTGAGCTCATTCCTNAGTCTTTTGGACTCTGTGGGAGAGGGTGAGGGTGGGATGATTTGGGAGAATGGCATTGAAACATGTATAATATATAAGAAATGAATCACCAGTCTAGGTTTGATGCAGAATACAGGATGCTTGGGGCTGGTGCACTGGGATGACCCAGAGAGACGGTATGGGGAGGGAGGTGGGAAGGGGGTTCAGGATTGGGAACACGTGTACACCTGTGGTGGATTCATGTTGATGTATGGCAAAACCAATACAGTATTGTCAAGTAAAATAAAATCTGAAAGAAAAAAAAAAAAAAGACTTTCTATGTGGAAGAGGTTCCATGTTTAGTGAAGGAGATGGACTTGTAAACAGATACAGAAGGATGCAGTGTGATAGGCAGAGGTGGGGATTGAGTAAGTTACCATGGTGACAAGAGGAAGAAGTGATGAACTCTGCTAATATAGGTCCAGAAAGCTCCAGAGAGGTGTTGGGTAAGCCAAGTCTGAGGAATGAATATTTGCCATGATCTGTATTGTTAATTCCCTTCTTTGAACTCCCCCAGCACTTGTGTGTGTGTGTGTGTGTGTGTGTGTGTGT
>SJYW01048965.1:1451927-1465815 GCA_006410735.1 Raphicerus campestris | reverse complement strand
CACATCCATACATGACTACTGGAAAAACCATAGCCTTGACTAGACTTTGTTGGCAGGTAATGTCCCTGCTTTTGAATATGCTGTCTAGGTTGGTCCTAACTTTCCTTCCAAGGAGTAAACATCTTTTAATTTCATGGCTACAGTCACCATCTGCAGTGATTTTGGAGCCCAGAAAAATAAAGTCTTTCACTGTTTCCACATCTGTTTGCCATGAAGTGAAGGGACTGGATGCCATGATCTTACTTTTCTGAATGCTGAGCTTTAAGCCAACTTTCACTCTCATCTTTCCATCAAGAGACTCTTTAGTTCTTCTTCAATTTCTGCCATAAGGGTGTTACCATCTGCATATCTGAAGTTATTGATATTTCTCCCAGAAATCTTGATTTCAGCTTGTGCTTTATCCAGCCTAACGTTTCTTGTGATGTACTCTGCATAGAAGTTAAATAAGCAAGGTAACAATATACAGCCTTGACATACTCCTTTTCCTATTTGTAACCAGTTTGTCATTCCATGTCCAGTTCTAACTGTTGTTTTCTAAACCTGAATATAGATTTCTCAGGAGGCAGGTCAGGTGGTACAGTATTACCATCTCAGAATTTTCTACAGTTTTTTATGATCCACACAGTCAAAAGCTTTGGCATAGTCAGTAAAGCAGAAGTAGATGTTTTTCTGCAGAAGTAGATGTTTTTCTGGAACTCTCTTGCTTTTTCTATGACCCAATGGATGTTGGAAATTTGATCTGTGGTTCCTCTGCCTTTTCTAAATCCAGCTTGAACACCTGGAAGTTCTCGGTTCACGTACTGTTGAAGCCTGGTTTGGAGAATTTTGAGCATTACTTTACTAGCGTGTGAGATGAGTGCAATTGTGCGCTAGTTTGAGCATTCTTTGGCATTGCTTTTCTTTGGGATTGAAATGAAAACTGACCTTTTCCAGTCTTGTGGCCACTGCTGAGTTTTCCAAATTTGCTGACATATTGAGTGCAGCACTTTTATAGCATCCTCTTTTAGGATTTGAAATAGCTCAACTTGAATTCTGTCACCTCCACTAGCTTTGTTTGTAGTGATGCTTCCTAAGACCCACTTGACTTCACATTCCAGAATGTCTGGCTCTAGGAGAGTGATCACACCATTGTGATTATCTGGGTTTTGAAGATCTTTTTTGTACAGTTCTTCTGTCTATTCTTGCCACCTTTTCTTAGTATCTTCTGCTTCTCTTAGGTCCATACCATTTCTGTCCTTTATTGTGCCCATCTTTGCATGAAATGTTCCCTTCGTATCTCTAATTTTCTTGAAGCAATCTCTAGTTTTTCCCGTTCTATTGTTTTACTCTATTTCTTTGCATTAATCACTGAGGAAGGCTTTCTTATCTCTCCTTGCTATTCTTTGGAACTCTGCATTCAAATGGGTATATCTTTCTTTTTCTCCCTTGCTTTTCACATCTTTTCTTTTTACAGCTATTTGTAAGACCTCCTCAGACAGCCATTTTGCTTTTTTGCATTTCTTTTTCTTAGGGGTAGTCTTGATCTCTGTCTCCTGTACAGTGTCACAATCCTTCATCCATAGTTTATCAAGCACTCTATCTATCAGATCTAGTCCCTTTCCCTTTCTCACTTCCACTGTAAGGGGTTTGATTTAGGTCGGAACCTGAGTGGTCTAGTAGTTTTCCCTACTTTCTTCGAGTGTAGACTTGTAAAATTATACATTGTTGCCAGGTTTTTCATAAGCAGTTTGAATATATATATATATACACACACACACATATATATAAGGTACCATAAAAGATATTTGTACTCTTTAGTAGTAACAAGCACTAAAATGGAGAAACTGTGTAGTCACTAATTCACATTGTACTGTTATTTATAGAAACTATAACAAAATTATCCTAGAATTCAGTAGACTCTCAAATAGCCATTAAAACAATGCATTAAAAGTAAATAATATTAAATGTTTGTGAAGTATTGCTACATGTAAAAAAGATAGAAAAACTCAATGTCAACAATGGATATATTATCATGTGTTTAAACGCATTATAATGCAAAAGGTCAGGGATACTAGGTCCAGACTGGCATAGTGCAGACCAGATACCAAATGGACAGGTTAGTCTGGCCCACTGACCTGAGATACAAGCCATGAGTACACTGAGAGAGCCTGTAGTAGCCTACAGGACCTTGTAGGAGAAAAGGAGCTAGGTAGAAAGAATCCAGATATAAGTCACCTGGAGGGAGATTGTGGGTATCAGACACTAACGGTAGCATCCTGTCTTCTTGCATTCTCTGTTTGGGGATGTTTTTGAAAAAGAAATGTCTTTGTTGTTGTTGTTGTTCAGTTGCGTAATTTTGTCCAGCTCTTTGTGACCCCATGTACTGTTGCATGCCATTAAAACTAAATAATATTAAATGTTTGTGAAGTATTAAACAGGCTTCCCTGTTCTTCTCTCAGTATAATACTTAGAAATCACTATGCCATAACAGAGAGCATCCCTGCAGTGCTCTCTTTCCTTCTGGTCTTGCTGTGCTGCTGACTGTTTATTTTCTAATTTGAAATTTAAACTCACTGTTTTCAGCTAGATCATCCCTTTGAGAATGTAATGAGAGCTATGGACCCTTTTCCCAGAAAAATAAACCTATGCATGTAGAAAATTTTGCATACAATTTAAAGGGTCCCACTGCAAGCCTATGCACAGAGCTCCCTAGGAAATCAAGGGGTCCAATTAAGGCTCCTGAAGAGTTTGTTCCAAAGGTCTTTTCACTCAGGTGTGTGAACACAGAGCCTGCTTCTTCACTGCTGCATCTTAGCATGTTGTATAGTGCTTCACACATAGTACGTCACACATAGTACGTACACAGTATTTGTTAAATGGATTAATTATTGATAGCTTCGTTATTTGGTCTGATTCTAGGTCATAGTGATAGTGCCTTTCTATGATTGCTATGAGCCCATGGTGAGAATGGCTGGAGCAACACCTGTTTTTGTCCCCCTGAGATGTGTAAGTCTGCCCCTATGATTTACGTTTTTTAAAAAGTTTTGAAAATGCCAATTACTTTGTTGCCAATAAAGTTTCTACTTTGATTACATTTCGGGATTACTGTATAGCTCTACCATGACTGAAGGTAACAGCTATTTAAGGGGGGATTTTTATTACTTCATCATATGTTTGCCATGTATCTAACAGCTTCTACCTTGTATGTAACACTATTTTTTGTGGTTATGTATCTCCCCTACTGACTGAGCACCACCAGGTTAAAGACCATCTCTGACTCACTATTATAGCTCTAGTCCCCAGTGACTAACAGTGCAGGGTATGTGCTGGTAGTCATTAAGTCGTGGCTGACTCTGTGACCCCACAGATTGCAGCCCTCCAGGTTCCTCTCTCCATGGGATTTTTCAGGCAAGAATAGTGGAGTGGGTTGCCATTTCCTCCTCCAGGGGATTTTCCTGACTCAGGGATTGAACTTGGGTTTGCTGCTTGGCAGGCTGATTCTTTACCATTGAACCCCTTGGAAATCCCAGGGTGTGTGCTGAGTGTTCAATAAATACTTACTCAGTTCTGAATGAAGTGTTTTGGTTTTTTTACTCTACTTTTATCTTTAGGAATACAGTATAGTTTCATTGTCTTTTTAAAAAGTCTTATTAAAACAAGTAACACACTAAGGTGAATCACAGAATCTTCTGTTAGCCTTATAGAATCAGATGTGTTAACCATAGCTGTTAACCATAATCAGACGTGTTAACCATAACCATATAGCTGGCTCCTCTGAAGGAATTTAGGCACTTTTACAGCTGTTAATGTTGACAGAGTTCATGTCTCCGTTTAACAGGTATGAGCATAGAACTCAAGTCCTGTTAGGCTCTTAACGTAGAAGTAAATCTTAGTTATTTTTGTTTCTTTTCTTTGTTAGTTGTCTATTAAGTTATCTTTGCCATGCCTTTCTCTACTTTTTTTTTTCCTTATCAGGTTATTTATTTATAATACAGTAAACATGAATTAACTGAATTAAATCACATCTTCATTCTTCATGCTTAGAAACCTGTTGATGGGAAAAAATGCTCTAGTTCTGACTGGACCTTAGATCCTCAAGAACTGGCAAGCAAATTTAATTCCAAAACCAAAGCTATAATACTAAATACTCCGCACAACCCCCTTGGCAAGGTGAGTCTTTGATCTCTTTATGCATCTTCTGATCCGTCATTCTCTCACACGTTGAATAATTGGCTCTGCTCTTTTGTTTCCTTTCATATGTGTAGGTGTACACCAAAGAGGAACTCCAAGTAATTGCCGACCTTTGCATCAAATATGACACACTCTGCATCAGTGATGAGGTTTATGAATGGCTTGTATATACTGGAAATAAGCATTTTAAAATAGGTACCAATTATTACGTAGAGTCATAGATTTAATTGTGTTTGGACACATGTGGAATATCTGATTGGAAAGGATCGCAGAACAGCTTTAGAATAGTCTTTGTAATGGGTAGATATCTGTGAGCACTTAAAAACAGGACTTGAATGAATGAAGTTTGAGTGGATTTATGAACAGGTTGAAGGACAAGCAGTACAAACTTAGGAGACGAGATTTTAGATCACAGTATACAACTAGGAAACCAGGGAAGTAGTGCTTTTGCCTTTATTCTTAGCTTTTTTTGTTTTTGTTTTTTTCCCCAATAATCTAACTATTACTTTGTATATAAGACATAGGGAACTTTCTTATTCCTGAACTGGTCTGTCCCTACTAAGGGAAATGCTGAAATGCCAGATGAACAGGAAAGAAACTGCCGTGACAGTAAGGTATTGCTGCAATGGATTTCACTATTACTTCTCCATCTTGGGCTTCCCCAGTGTCTTAGTGGTAAAGAATCCGCCTGCAATGCAGGAGACATGGGTTCAATCCCTAGGTCAGGAAGATCCCCCTGGAGGAAGGCATGGCAGCCCACTCCAGTATTCTTGCCTGGAGAATCTGGTGGAACCTGGTGGGCTATGGTCTATAGGGTCACAAAGAGTTGGACATGACTGAAGTGACTGAGCGTGTACACACACACACACACACACACACACACACCCTGGCCATCTCACAGATACCATGGGCTATGGTCTATAGGGTCACAAAGAGTTGGACATGACTGAAGTGACTGAGCGTGTACACACACACACACACACACACACACACACACTCCCTGGCCATCTCACAGATACCATGGTGTCTTCTCTATAGGGTTATAACTGTGCTTGAATCTTTGGGTCTTTGTACTTTCCCTTCCTATACTTGGAAACACTTTTCCCTCAGATATCCAAACAACTCAGGGTCACCTCCCTGGGGGTCTTTATTCAGTTTTCATATTTTATGACCACAACATTTAAGATTTAAACCTCTCTGCATTTTCTTTGTCCTTTCTCTGTTCTTTTGTTTTGTTTTATTTTTTTTGGCTGTGATGGGCCTTTGTTGCTGCACTCAGGGTTTCTCTAGTTACAGTGAGTCAGGGCTACTCTTCATTGTGGTGTTCGGACTTCTCATTGCAGTGGCTTCTTTTGTTACACAACAAGGCTGTAGAATGCAGACTCAGTAGTTGTGGCACACAGGCTTAGCTGCTCTGAGGCATGTGGGATCTTCTCGGATCTGGGATCGAACCCATGTCCCCTGCATTGCAAGGCAGATTTTTAACTACTGGACCACCAGGAAAACCCTTCTGTCCTGTGTTTTCCTGTATAACAAATATCAGGATCTATATATTTTTACTTCTAACCTGCAAGGAGGTAGGAATTTTTAAATGTTTTGATCTCTTCGGAATCCTCAGTTCCCAAAATAGGGTCTTGTGCTTGGTAGACAATCAGAAAATAATTGTTGAATAAAATGACTAGGAAGTATGAAAGGGTGAGGAAAGAATAACTAATATCACTGGCAGGTACCAATAAGTTTAAAATTCGTGTACTTACACATAAATAGTTGTTGCACACATCATAATTATCCGTGGTAAATTACAAACTGCTGTGGAGACACAGAGATCAACAAAGTGGGCAAAAGATGGAATTAGTCAGAGAAGTAGAAAGAAAACTCTTCTCAGTTAAACTTGTACTAAGGTGAGATGGCATGAAAGATCAAGATATACTTAACTGGCACAGTTAAGAGTGTGTTGTAACTGGCACAGNCTGCAATGGATTTCACTATTACTTCTCCATCTTGGGCTTCCCCAGTGTCTTAGTGGTAAAGAATCCGCCTGCAATGCAGGAGACATGGGTTCAATCCCTGGGTCAGGAAGATCCCCTGGAGGAAGGCATGGCAGCCCACTCCAGTATTCTTGCCTGGAGAATCTGGTGGAACCTGGTGGGCTATGGTCTATAGGGTCACAAAGAGTTGGACATGACTGAAGTGACTGAGCGTGTACACACACACACACACACACACACACACACACTCCCTGGCCATCTCACAGATACCATGGTGTCTTCTCTATAGGGTTATAACTGTGCTTGAATCTTTGGGTCTTTGTACTTTCCCTTCCTATACTTGGAAACACTTTTCCCTCAGATATCCAAACAACTCAGGGTCACCTCCTTGGGGGTCTTTATTCAGTTTTCATATTTTATGACCACAACATTTAAGATTTAAACCTCTCTGCATTTTCTTTGTCCTTTTTCTGTTCTTTTGTTTTGTTTTATTTTTTTGGCTGTGATGGGCCTTTGTTGCTGCACTCAGGGTTTCTCTAGTTACAGTGAGTCAGGGCTACTCTTCATTGTGGTGTTCGGACTTCTCATTGCAGTGGCTTCTTTTGTTACACAACAAGGCTGTAGAATGCAGACTCAGTAGTTGTGGCACACAGGCTTAGCTGCTCTGAGGCATGTGGGATCTTCTCGGATCTGGGATCGAACCCATGTCCCCTGCATTGCAAGGCAGATTTTTAACTACTGGACCACCAGGAAAACCCTTCTGTCCTGTGTTTTCCTGTATAACAAATATCAGGATCTATATATTTTTACTTCTAACCTGCAAGGAGGTAGGAATTTTTAAATGTTTTGATCTCTTCGGAATCCTCAGTTCCCAAAATAGGGTCTTGTGCTTGGTAGACAATCAGAAAATAATTGTTGAATAAAATGACTAGGAAGTATGAAAGGGTGAGGAAAGAATAACTAATATCACTGGCAGGTACCAATAAGTTTAAAATTCGTGTACTTACACATAAATAGTTGTTGCACACATCATAATTATCCGTGGTAAATTACAAACTGCTGTGGAGACACAGAGATCAACAAGGTGGGCAAAAGATGGAATTAGTCAGAGAAGTAGAAAGAAAACTCTTCTCAGTTAAACTTGTACTAAGGTGAGATGGCATGAAAGATCAAGATATACTTTACTGGCACAGTTAAGAGTGTGTTGTAACTGGCACAGATGAGAATGGAAAAGTAAGGTGATTCTGAAGGACTTAAGTATAAAGAATTTAAATTTCATTGAGGGGGGCCATTGGTTCTTAAACTTTTATTATATATTAGTGATAGAGTATCGTGAAGTCACAATGTTCACATGATGCATTAGTGACAATATATTTCATTATGAAGCTAGAGGTAATTTTCTTAACAGAAATTCAATAATTAGAAGTCAATATAAAAATCACAAATCTGTGTGTATTTGCCTGTAACAAAGTGTTATTGAAATAAATACATCGAGTTTTCCTGATTTTTGCCATTATCGTTCATTTCCTAATGCTCATTTGTTTCACTGTTGGTAGCATTCACCATCAGATAACCAGTTATTGTTTTAGTTACTAAGTCATGTCCAACTCTCTTTTTGTGACCCCATGGGCTGTAGCCTGCCAGAATCTTCTGTCCATGGGATTTTCCAGGCAAGAATACTAGAATACTGGAGTGGGTTGCCATTTCCTTCTCCATTGGGATCTTCCCAATCCAGGGATCAAACCCATGTCTCCTGCCTTGGCAGGCTGGTTCTTTACCACTGAGATAACCAGTAGCAGTTTGAAGTGCTAAAGAAAATTTTGTGGAAAACTTAGAGTCGATTTTTTCAAGCTCTATTAAAAAAAACTCAATAATTAATTTGATCATCAGGGTACCAGTGAGCATACTTTGAGAACAGCTGCAACAGGCAATGACGAGGTATGATGAGGCAAGCTAATTGGTTCTGTATTGGATTTGTTTTATAAAGGTAAGAACCAGCTGCAGGTGAGAATTTTAAGTTAGCTCCCCTGGCAGTGGAGATCATATGCTGGGGTTGTTTAGAAGTATAAACTGTAGGGCACAGAATATTGCATTTGAAGGTGGGAAGGCAAGCAAGTATGATTCTGAGATCTCTAGCCTGGATCACTCAGCAGTGATGAGGCCTTAACCAGGGATGGAAATGGAAGGAGTCAGGCCTAGGGAAGAGCTGAGCAAAGGAAATTCCTGCTTCTCATGCTAAGTTTCAGTGTCTTTGAGACATAGAAGAGGAGATGTCTACAGATAAGTAGAACTATAGGCCTGGTTGTCAGGATCAAATTGTGAAGGGATTAATTTTGGACAGTCATCCAAATTTTGTTGATAGTGGAACACATGGAAGACTGTATCTTCTAAGGGAGAATGTATAAACAAAGAAGAGGGCCAGAAATTTGTAAGGTATGGTGTCTTAGCACAGCCCATTTTGTTATTTGTCAAAATTGCATCAGAGTTCACCTTCCCACATCTTGTTGATGATCTCTGTCTCAGGTCATTAACTACTCCCCAGTTGAAAATCAAACCAACATGGACAATTACATTTTTTGATAATTTTTTAAGATTAAGTAGAAAGAGAGGCATCTATCTAATGAATAGATATAATTTTATGCTTAACATTTTGTACATTTTATAAATGTTCATGTCTATGCAATAACTCAAAGCTTTTACATTTTATTTAACTCAGTTTAGCAATATTCTTTTCAAAATATTGCTTTAAATGATCTTGAAACTTACTGTTTAAACCTTATATTATAAATACTTCATGGTAAGAGTGTAAATGATATTATTTGCTAAAGATATCAAGACATATATTTTAACTCAGATTTTTTAGTTGTAACAACTCAGGATGTTAAAACAAGAAAAAAATGAATTCATTATTCATTTCTGCTTCATTTTCATTATTATTCATTTCANATAAATACTTCATGGTAAGAGTGTAAATGATATTATTTGCTAAAGATATCAAGACATATATTTTAACTCAGATTTTTTAGTTGTAACAACTCAGGATGTTAAAACAAGAAAAAAATGAATTCATTATTCGTTTCTGCTTCATTTTCATTATTATTCATTTCATTATTCATTCTATTTCATTATTTAGAGAGTGCAAATATGTGAAAACATATTCTGTTAAATATGATGGCCTTTGTTACATGAAAGATACAAAATGGCTATTCCATCAATTTGCAGAGTGCAACCGTAGCTCTTTAATACAATAAGATTCTGGCCACACATCATGAAGTTAGCAACACCTTCATGTCACAGAGACAGTTTTCCTAAGTGTAGCTTGCATTCTTCATCATGTCTCTAATCTTTATCTGACTTCTATTGAAGCCTAAGTCTCCTGTGAATAACTGTTATAGCTGCTGTGGTTGATTTTAGGAGGATGGGTCATACATGAGAAGTGCAAAGACCAGTTGCCTTTAATCTATAACTGCAGGCTAAACTTACCAGTACTGGAACTAGACATGGTTTTTCTAAATCATCAGATCTGTAAAGATTTTTTTTTTCTTTGTTGCTATATGCACATGCAGTGTTGTGGTCATCTACTCTGTTTAACTTCTGTAGCTCCCCAGATCTCTGAGACGGAGAGGACATGATTATCTAGATGTTCTTAAATTACTTGTGCATCTGTGTGCTTAGTCACTAAGTCATGTCTGACTCTTGCAACCCTGTAGACTGTAGCCCGCCAGGCTCTTCTGTCCCTGGGATTTTCTAGGCGAGAATACTGGAGTGGGTTGCCATTTCATTCTCCAGGTTTTAAATTACTTAGGACTCTTTTAATTGGAATTGTAGAATTTGTTCATACTGAGTCACATTCTTGACTCAAATGGTGTCTCCAGTTTTCAGTAAAATGACGTTCCATTCAACAAAAGAAACCTCTGTTCTGGAAGAGATTATACTAATACATTGGTATTTATATACTAATCCCTTGATATTTGGAAAATTAATACAGAATTCCTCATAAATTATTTAGCTGATCATCTTACTCCTTGAAAGAAAAAAAAAAAAGATTCACTTTTATATGGCCAAAATAGCCATCAAGAAAATACCTAGCTTTTAAATACTTTAATTAGTTTTGATATTTTGTGAATGTAACCTACATTTGATATGTACATAGTTTTTATTTACTTCATGTTTAACTTATTGTTAAAACATGCTAAGTTTGTATTAGTTTGGGTAATTCTTATTTTTAAAGAATTTATTTGTAAGTGTTGTTCTTAATAATAGATGTTCCTGATTTGGGATATATATTATTATTTTAAAGGGAGTGATACTCTGCCTTATACATAGTTTAGGTATTTCTGTGGTCAAATAGGAAAATAAGACATCCATGTCCTTTGGAATATTTTGGAAGAATAGAAATGTCTCAAAACTTGAGAGGATATATCTTAGAATATTCTGTCTTCAAATGGACCCTCTAAATATTTTTTAAATTTGTCCTTTTGGGATTTCTTTTTGGGTTTCACAGAGAATACAATGGTAACTCTTCCAATTTATATGGCTTTCCTAACTTTATAAATATTAATGGATATTTTATGATAGGCTGAAATTGCATATGTTTACATTTTGGAACTTTCTTTAGCTACTTTATCTTAGTAGACACTTTACTTGCTATGAGAAGATGACTTCAAGATATGTCTTGGATTTACATCTCAGTGTGCTATTTCTAAAATACACACCCTCACTCTTGCACGTGCCTGCAAACTGCTGGGCCTTCCCCAGAGTTTCTGAGGATCTAAGAATTTGCCTTTTTTATGACTTCCCCAGTGATGCTGATATTGCTAGGTGGGAAATATATTTTAAGAAACACTGCCCTAGGAATCCTGTAGAAATAGACTCAGAAAATGGACAGAGTAGAGGTGAGCTAAACACTACCAGAACCACAACCAAAACTGAGCCACAGAGCGATCGTGCTGGCCGCCAGCTGCCTCTAACGCTGAGGGCCGGGTGCTGTTGCTCCCGTGGCCACTGTACTGAACCGGCTCGGAGCACGGCCGCCTGAGGCTTCTCACCATCCCTGCCCTGGGAGATGATTTTGCCACTTAAATATTTTCAAGCTTGGTAACATTTTCAGCTGAGTTTTGGTTAAAGCTAAATTCTCTCTTAAAAACCTATTGAAATAACTATACTGCCTATATTATAAGGCATTTTTGTTTTTAGATTATACTGAGTGTAGACTGATCATAAAGCAATTAACTAACGTTCCCCCCACCCCCCTTTTTTTTTTGCTATTCAGCCACTTTTCCAGGTATGTGGGAGAGAACAATAACCATAGGAAGTGCTGGAAAGACTTTCACTGTAACTGGCTGGAAGGTAAGATGAAGAATTTAATTGTTTGGAAACAAGCACATATCTTATTTCTTATAGAGTTTTTTGCGTGTTGTAAATGCATAAATACTCAGTTTACACAGGTTTTTATACTTAGTAATCTGCTTTTTTATTCAGTTTTGTGTTTTTATCCTTTTTGAGATGTAATCATTCTTTTGAAAGTAAGAAAAAGTTATTTATAAGTAACCAACTGATGATACTCTTTTCTTTGCAATGTTTGGATGACTGTGTATTAATTAAAAGGAGAAAAAATAATAGCTAATGGGAAGAACTGTACAAAAAAGATCTTCATGACCCAGTTAATCACCGTGGTGTGATCACTCACCTAGAGCCAGAAATCCTGGAATGTGAAGTCAAGTGGGCCTTAGGAAACGTCACTACAAACAAAGCTAGTGGAAGTGACGGAATCCCAGTTCAGCTCAGTAGCTCAGTCGTGTCCAACTCCTTGTGACCCCAGGAACCACAGAACACCAAGCCTCGCTATCCATTACCAACTCCCGGAGTCCGCTCAAACCCATGTTCATTGAGTCGGTGATGCCATCCAACCATCTCATCCTCTGTTGTCCCCTTCTCCTCCTATTCTCAATCTTTCCCAGCATTAGGGTCTTTTCAGATGAATCAACTCTTCTCATCAGGTGGCCAAAGTATTAGTTTTAGCTTCAACATCAGTCCTTTCAATGAACACACAGGACTGATCTCCTTTAGGATGGACTGGTTGGATCTTGCAGTCCAAGGGACTCTCAAGAGTCTCCTCCAACACCACAATTCAAAAACATCAGTTCTTCTGCACTCAGCTTTCTTTATAGTCCAACTCTTACATCCAAACATGACCACTGGAAAAACCATAGCCTTGACTAGACGGACCCTTGTTGACAAAGTAATGCCTCTGCTTTTTAATATGCTGTCTATGTTGATCATAACTTTCCTTCCAAGGAGTAAGCATCTTTTAATTTCATGGCTACAGTCAACATCTGCAGTGATTTTGGAGCCCCCAAAATAAAGTCTGCTGCTGTTTCCACTGTTTCCCTGTCTATTTGCCATGAAATGATGGGACCAGATGCCATGATTTTTGTTTTCTGAATGTTGAGCTTTAACCCAACTTTTTCATTCTCCTTTTTCACTTTCATCAAGAGGCTCTTTAGTTCTTCTTCACTTTTTGCCATAAGGGGGCTGTCATCTGCATATCTGAGGTTATTGATATTTCTCCTGGAAATCTTGATTCCAGCTTGTGCTTCTTCCAGCCCAGCATTTTTCATGATGTACTCTGCATATAAGTTAAATAAGCAGGATGACAATATACAGCCTTGACGTATTCCTTTTTCTGTTTGGAACCAGTCTGTTATTACCATGTCCTGTTCTAACTGTTGTTTCCTGACCTGCATACAGGTTTCGCAAGAGGCAGGTCAGTTCTCGCAAGAGACAGGAATCCCAGTTGAGCTATTTCAAATCCTGAAAAATGATGCTGTGCAAGTGTTGTACTCAATATGTCAGCAAATTTAGAAAACTCAGCAGTAGCCATGGGACTGCTAAAGGTCAGTTTTCATTCTACTTCCAAACAAAGGCAATGCCAAAGAATGCTCAAAGTGAAGTTGCTCAGTCGTGTCCGACTCTTTGCAACCCCGTGTACTGTAGCCCACTAGGCTCCTCTGCCTATAGGGCAGGTCAGTTTTTGTAAGAGGCAGGAATCCCAGCTGAGCTATTTCAAATCCTGGAAGATGATGCTGTGAAAGTGCTGCACTCAATATGTCAGCAAATTTAGAAAACTCAGCAGTGGCCAACAGGACTGGAAAAGGTCAGTTTTCATTCTAAGCCCAAAGAAAGGCAATGCCAAAGAATGCTCAAACTATTGCACAATTGCACTCATCTCACACGCTAGTAAAGTAATGCTCAAAATTCTCCAAGCCAGGTTTCAGCATTACATGAACCGTGAATTTCCAGATGTTCAAGCTGGTTTTAGAAAAGGTAGAGGAACCAGAGATCAAATTGCCAACATCTGCTGGATCATTGAAAAAGCAAGAGAGTTCTGGAAAAACATCTATTTCTGCCTTATTGACTATGCCAAAGCCTTTGACATAGTTTATTTATCACAATAAACTATGGAGAATTCTGAAAGAGATGAGACTACCAGACCACCTGACCTGCCTCTTGAGAAACCTGTATGCAGGTCAGGAAGCAAGTTAGAACAGGACATGGAACAACAGTATGGTTCCAAATAGGAAAAGGAGTACATCAAGGCTGTATATTGTCACCCTGCTTATTTAACTTATATGCAGAGTACATCATGAAAAATGCTGGGCTGGAAGAAGCACAAGCTGGAATCAAGATTTCCAGGAGAAATATCAATAACCTCAGATATGCAGATGACA
>SJYW01048965.1:1429843-1451912 GCA_006410735.1 Raphicerus campestris | reverse complement strand
GACAGAAGATAAGATGGTTTGATGGCATCACCAGCTCAATGGACATGAGTTTGAGTAAACTTCTGGAGTTGGTAATGGACAGTGAGGCCTGGTGTGCTGCAGTTCATGGGGTCGCAAAGAGTAGGACACGACTGAGCAACTGAGCTGAATTGAATGTTTTGACGCTTACTATGTGCCAGGTTCTAGAGATTTACACATACTGATTCCTTTCATTCTCATAACCACATTATGAGGTGGACATAATTTATTATTCCCATTTTACAGATAATAAAACTAAGTACAGACAATCTAAGCAACTTGCCTAAGGTTTCATTGCTAAAAAATTTGAATTCCAGTCAGGGCAGGAAATCAAGGTTTAGAATCCATGCACTTAACCACTGTACTGTGTAATAATCACAACTGATCCAATTGAAACTTGATTGTCTTCCAATTTCACTTCTCCTGAACTTGGCTAAGAAGTAGCGAGTATCAAAAATGAGCCTGGAGAACGAAATTGTGGAAGAGTCCCTTAAGGCCCTTGTTGAAAGTTACTTTTATCTATATCTAATTCAGACAAGCTTTGTTACCAGTTACTAGACTTTCAGAATATCAAAAATAGAAAATTCAAAGAGAGGGGTAGATAATAATGATGAATGCAAGCACTGTTTGCCCTCTAAAGGCAGAATTTAGTGACTTCAGTTGGAAACTATTCCACAAAAAGATCAAGGTTGAAATATTTCTAACTACTAAGACTACACAGCTTTCATAGTGTGAACATTTTAGGAATACATATATTTAATAATTGTGTTAAGCCTAGCTACTGTATCAGATCTGGTACATACAATTAGATTCATTTTTAAATCTTTTCCTTTTGCAGCTTGGCTGGTCCATTGGTCCTAAACATTTGATAAAACATTTACAGACAGTTCAGCAAAACACCATTTATACTTGTGCAACCCCTTTACAGGTAGGTGTTACGGTAATTTAGGGCTGCTGCGTGGTCTTTCGCCAGAGGTGTTATTTTTATGTTGTGTACTTCAGTAGGCTCAGTTCCTTCATGTCTTTCCAGTATAATTTAGAAATTTAGACGCAAACACATATTCATTGCTATCATGAATGGTTTTGGTTTTAACACAAAAAATTTTACCTTTAATCACTCATACATTGCTGGTGGGGATTGCAAAATGCTGCAAACTCTCTGGAGGATATGACAGCCCCAAGCAAAATTTCAGGTATGTGTGCTCTGTGAAGCAGCAGTGTATCCTTTGAGCACTTACGTTATAGTTGTTCTCTGCAGAGTTAAGAAGCTCTATATGTACGTGGTCATTGATTGCAGAAGATGGGGAATAGTTCATCTACAGATAATGGATTAAATAAACTATAGTCTATCTAAACATTTTAATGTTATATGACTGCATTAGTTTCCTAATTCTCTGTACCAGATTACCACCCTGATGGCTCAGATGGTAAAGAATCTACCTGTAGGGTGGGAGACCTGGGTTCAATCCCTGAGTCGGGAAAATTCCCTGGAGTGAGAAATGGCAGCCCACTCAGTATTCTTGACTGAAGAATTCCATGCACAGAGGCTATAGTCCGTTGTGTCAAAAAGAACTGGACATGATTGAGCAAGTAACACTTGCATACACTTAGTGGCTTAAAACAACACAAGTTTTTTATCTTACATTCTGGAGGTCTGAAGTTCTTAAGGGTCTTTCAGGGCTAAAAGCAAGTGTCTACACTGCTGCATTTCCCCTGGAGGCTCCAAGGCAGAATCTGCTCCTTGTCTTTTCCAGCTTCTGGGGGTACTCAGATTCCCGTGGTCACTTTACTGCCACCTCTGCCTCTATCAACACATAGCCCCCATAACACTAACTCTTACCACCTTCTTTCTCTTAGAAGAATCCTTATGATTACGTTAGGCCCACAGATAATCCAAGATAATCTCTCCATCTCCAGGGTCTTTAACTTAAATCACATTTGCGATGTTAATTTTACCATGCAAGGTAACATATTTACAGGTTCCAGGCATTAAGATGTAGACTTCTTTAGGGGCCATTTCTCTATCACAATGGCTGTTTAAAAGTGAAAAGAAAGGAAAGGGAAAGGAAAAATAAAAATGAAAGAGAAAACTCTGTAATTACTGATATGGAAAGATATCCAGGATATATTGTAAAAATAAAAGCAAGATACAGAGCAGTATATATCATTATTTATGTTACATTCTGTATAAGAAAGGGAGAAAACTATTTGTTTATACTTTCTTAAAGAATCTCTGGAAGGACCATATGAAACTAGTTAAAGTGCCTATCGGAGGGGTGAAGGGAACAGATGAAACTAGTATAGATAGGGCCTGGGATGGGTGGCAAGACTTTTTAATGTATATTTTTTAATATTGTCTCTAGTTTTTTAATATCTATAAAACAAGGATCTTATGTACTGTCATGCTGTGAATAATCAGAATACTGAAAACTATTTGTTGGGAAGCAGTTAAAAAGCCAAAACTGGGAAATANTAGGGGCCATTTCTCTATCACAATGGCTGTTTAAAAGTGAAAAGAAAGGAAAGGGAAAGGAAAAATAAAAAAGAAAGAGAAAACTCTGTAATTACTGATATGGAAAGATATCCAGGATATATTGTAAAAATAAAAGCAAGATACAGAGCAGTATATATCATTATTTATGTTACATTCTGTATAAGAAAGGGAGAAAACTATTTGTTTATACTTTCTTAAAGAATCTCTGGAAGGACCATATGAAACTAGTTAAAGTGCCTATCGGAGGGGTGAAGGGAACAGATGAAACTAGTATAGATAGGGCCTGGGATGGGTGGCAAGACTTTTTAATGTATATTTTTTAATATTGTCTCTAGTTTTTTAATATCTATAAAACAAGGATCTTATGTACTGTCATGCTGTGAATAATCAGAATACTGAAAACTATTTGTTGGGAAGCAGTTAAAAAGCCAAAACTGGGAAATATGTTGGCTACAATAAACTTTTTTGTTTCCTATCAAAAATACCTACTCAATAAGAAAAAAAATCCTAATATTTTTTTTTTTCAAATGACTAGTGATATCATGATAAAAGCTAGTTGGGCATTGATTTTATTGTATTCAACTTTTTCATTCTCAAAATAAATCTATTCACTTATTAAACAAATACTGAGTGTCAGAGATAAAGCAGTCAAGAATTCCTGTCCTTTTGGAGTTTATAGCCTGTTGGGGGAGCACAGATAATAAGCAGTGGAGAAAAAATGTGAATGATTAGTACAGGGATTCATATACTTATGAAGAGTGACACAGTGGATCGATCAGCTTTCATTTACACTATCTTGTCCTGAAAGGTAATGGGGAAACACTGGCTAGTTTATCATTTCTCTGATTGTCTTTCAGGCTTAGATCTAGCAAATCACTCTAAAGCTAACCTTAGAAAACACCGTTGTCTTTTTCATTTCCAAGTAAGGCATCTTTATATAATACATCTTTATATAACTTCCCTATCCACAGGTTCTGCATCTGTTGATTCAACTAAAGATTTTGGATCCAGGGTTGGTTGAATTCACAGATGCAGAGCCCATGGATGCATTTCATATAAAAGACTTGAACATCCTTGGATTTTGGTATTTGTGGGGGCCCTGGAACCAGTCACCTGTGTGAATACTAAGGGAGGACTGTACCTCTATTTCAATTTGAATGTTTGTGGTTCATCCTCAGTTCTTCACATTAGATTTAATCATTTCCATGTAGCTTATTCTTCCATTAGTCTGTAGAATTTCACATAGGTTCAACTGTAATTCCCTGAATGACTTTCTTGTCAGTAATATTACTCAAACAGTCTGTCTTTATTATACCAATAAACTTGGCAGTATATAACATTGCCATATTTCCTTTCCATATTTTTCAATCTTAATATACAGGAAGCCTTGGCTCAAGCTTTCTGGATTGACATCAAGCGCATGGATGATCCAGAATGTTACTTCAATTCTTTGCCAAAAGAGTTAGAAGTAAAAAGAGATCGGATGGTACATTTACTTGAAAGTGTTGGCCTAAAACCCATAGTTCCTGATGGGGGATACTTCATCATTGCTGACGTGTCTTTGCTAGGTTTGTAAAGGTTTTTATTATTCAAATATACAGAAACCTAGGTGCAGAATTATATCAAATTTATGAAGAAAAGATTGGTACCAAAGCCAATATCAGCCTTTCATTTGTGGGAAAATGGATTTCCACAGTGTCAGTGTTTTTCTGCAATCATCCTGATGATCAGGCCACTGACCTTGAATATGACTATTATGGAGTTATTTGTTCTAGGTATTCTAATAAACATAGAATTTGCTGTTTCCTTGTTCTGGTATGTAATTTAAAACAGATACATGAAAAAATATATGTCCCTTGTGTTCCTTTCAGTAAAATTTTTTAGTTTCCTTTTTACTCAAGAAAAAAAATATTTCTAAAATATTGATGCTATTGGAGAATACTTGTCACTTTAGAGTATGCAGAAATGAAGTCAAGGAAGAAAATAATATTTATTGAGGGTCTACTGCATGCCGACACTTCAAATACCCTTTTTTAAAAAAGCATTGTTATCTCTGTTTTTTAAGACATAGAGAGTTAGAGAATAACTTGGCTGAAGTCATATAGCTAGATTCCAAATAGTTTTGTCTCCACAAAAAGGATGACCTTTATATTATTTGAAGCTATGATATGGAATTCTGATATGCCGTACAAATCTAAAGTTAGAAGCATAATAATGTTTTATGTATAACATATTTCTTCCCCAGAACTGTGGTGTTAATCACACACAGTAAATTTAAGAGCATAATTTATTTTGATAGAAATTACAGTAATTCTGCATAGTTTTAAATGTTTTAATGTTTTATTACAGTGAAGTGATATGCCAGAGAGCTTAAAAATTCTTTTATATATACTAAATTTTATGAAGCTAGAAACTTTCAACTTTATAACAAAACAGTGATTATTATTTACTCATTTGTTGTAAGAAAAGCAGAGTGACCAGGGGTTCTTGGCTCTGCTGTTGCCAGAGAGCTATATTTGTCAGACTCCTAAGATCTCTTCTTATATAAAAACCCTTATGTTCTATATTCTAAGGTTTAGAAATCACTTTTCCTGTATTGGGCTTAAATGTGCAGCTCATTTCATGAAACGATAAAAGAAATAGCACAGTTTTCATCTATTTAGAAGAAAATTATCTTACTTTTATCTGCTTCCAAAAAAACTTTGAGCTAATTCATAGTTAAAGTCTTCCATGCAATAATATATAAGTAGAAATATTCATATGTTAATGTAACATGGAGTAGGGGAAGCAAATATTTTAGTCACCTGGGTTTATATGTAGTTGACCCTAGAATAATGCAGGGGTTGCAAGATGGCGACTCTGTTCAGTTGAAAATCCATATATAATTTATAGTTGGCCCTCCATATCTGAGGTCCTTCTGGGTATGTAGTCCCTCCTTATCTAAGGTTCCACAGAAGTGGATTCAACCAACCATGGATTGTATGTACCATGGTGTTTGCTATTGAAAAAAAAAATCTGTGTATAAGTGGACTTAAGCAGTTCAAACCTGTATTGTTCAAGAGTCAGCTGTATTGTAATTATAATGCCTTAGCTTGGTTCCAAGCTTCATGACAACAAAGACAAATAGAAATATGGAATTAGTTACATGACTCTTAAGAAATTAAACTTAACAGCTTTTTAGATAAGAGTAAGTCTTTCCTGGAACCAAACTTTTCCAGATAGTAAATTTCTAAAAGAAATTTATCACATTTTGATATTAAACATCAAAAAGACAGTAATGCAACTTTTGTTTGCATTAAGCTCTAAAATAGTTTCCCATTTTATCCTCAGTTGATCCCAGCCTGCATGCAGTGTTGGTTTAGGTCCTGGATCCTGAACTAGTATGGTTGTAATAGGAAAAGAAAGGATTGGGGCTAGAAAACAACTTTTATGATGATGGGGGAAAAGATGTGTGTTCTTTATGGTCCTTCAACTGTGTGAAAAAGAATGTTAATGTCTATAAGACCCTTCTACATATGAAGACAAATTTATTTTATTTTTCTCTTTCATCTAATTATTTTGAATATAGAAATTCTTCCATATACTGGAGGTTGGTCCCACCTTTTCCAGAAGACAGAAGCAAGCAAGAAAGCTTTCATTTGATGGTAGCTTAAAGATAAAAATGAACCGTAAAATTCATGGGCATAGTAATTCTCTTTATAGCTCATAGCAGTGACTAACTGGTTAATATTTTTTGAGCATTTATGATACAGTAGCCCACTCCAGTACTCTTGCCTGGAAACTCCTGTGGATGGAGGAGCCTGGTAGGCTGCAGGCCGTGGGGTCACAAAGAGTCGGACCGAGCGACTTCACTTTCACTTTTCACTTTCCTTTCATGCATTGGAGAAGGAAATGGCAACCCACTCCAGTGTTCTTGCCTGGAGAATCCCAGGGACGGGGAAGCCTGGTGGGTTGCCGTCTATGGGGTCGCACAGAGTTGGACATGACTGAAGCAACTTAGCAGCAGCAGCAGCAGCAGCAGTTTGCTTTACAAACATAAAAATCTCACCAAAGCCCATAAGATTGGTGCTGTTATATCCCCATTGATAGTTGAGAAAGATGTCATTAAAAGTCAAGAGATTTATTGAAGTTAATCAATTAATAAGTAGCAGAGGTGGACTCTGAATGCAGAGATGCATGTACTAACCGGTAATCTTACATATTTTCTGCTATACTTAGCAACTTCTCTGACCAGTGAGCATCATCCTAGAACTAAAAAGGGAAACATTTAATCAGAAGACAAAATTACGAATAAGAGGAGGGTAAGATAAGGTGTGAAATTAGGAAGGAGATAGTGGGAATACAACAACCGATTTTTGTTTTCATAGATTATTAGATTACTTAAATAAGCTAGTGAGTGCTATTATAATATGGTTCAAACTCCTACCTCCAGTAAACAAATATTTTTAGTTTGTTTGAACATCTCTAACTGAAGCATTGAAAAGAAGTAGATTACAACTTTCTCCTAACTATAAAATATTTAGAATTGTATTTATTCCCTTCATTTTCTTTCAGTTCCATGGCGATAAATTTCTGTTTTCTAAGTATTACAAGAATAAATAAGTGGTTACCATACTGAGTGAAACTTACGGTTACCAAGGGGGAAAGCTGGGTGAGGGGGATAAATGGAAGAACTGGACATATACATACTACTATATATAAAATAGATAACTAATGAAGACCTACTGTGTAGCACAGGGAACTCTTCTCAGTACACTGTAATGACCTGTATTGGGAAAGAGTCTAAAGAAGAGTGGATATATGTATGTGTATAACTGATTTACTTTGTTATACTGCAGAAACTAACACAACATTGTAAATCAACTATTTGTTGTTGCTGTTCAGTCGCTAGGTTGTGTCCAGCTCTTTGCTACCCCATGGACTACAGCACACCAGGCCTCCCTGTCCCTTACTATCTATACCTCAATAAATTTAAAAAAAAAAAGAATAAATGAATAGTATGCTGCTGTTGCTACTGCTAAGTCACTTCAGTCGTGTCCAACTCTGTGCGACCCCATAGACGGCAGCCCACCAGGCTCTACCGTCCTTGGGATTCTCCAGGCAAGAACACTGGAGTGGGTTGCCATTTCCTTCTCCAGTGCAAGAGAGTAAAAAGTGAAAGTGAAACTGCTCGTCATGTCTGACTCTTAGTGTTAATTACTGTTTGTCAGTACCCTCCTGTTATTTACTTCTACTGTTGTAATCACTACTCTCCAGGTTAACTTTGAGTATGCTACTCTTATGTAATTGTCACTTGGAGTTTTCACATAATTTGCAATTAGACTGTTTTAAGTTGTCATTTTTTTTAGAGTCAAATCTGAATTAAGCAAACATACATACATATGACTTAAAGTAGTAATTTAACTTCATCTGTAAAATGAGAATTGTTGCATCTCACAGAATTATAGGACAAATGAATGAGAGACTCATGTAACATGTTTAACAGATAGTAATAAATGGTATGATATTATTAGCATTGTTATATGGAAATTTTACATTCTTAAATCACAGGAGAAAATTGAAATAAAATCATTAAGGAAAGCCATATTAAGTCTTTAAAAAAAATAAAAGTGAAACTTTCTTTAGTGTCAAGGTTTTTACACTATTAATTTGAAGAAACCCAGTATTATTTAGTGAATAAAAGAAAGAAGATAACTGCCTTGATTTATTTTGAGCAATAAAGTATGTGTGTGTTAGTTGCTTAGTCATGTCTGACTCTTTGTGACCCCATGGACTGTAGCCCACCAGGCTCCTCTGTCCATGGAATTCTCCAGGCAAGAATGAATACTGGAGTGGGTTGTCAGTCCTTTCTCCAGAGGATCTTCCCTACCTAGGGATCAAACCTGGATCTCCTTCACAGTCATTATTAATTGAGCTACCAGGGTAACCACAATAAAGGATAAAATAATTGATTACAGTGACCATCAGTGTTTGTTGCTTTGGGGCATTCAAAAAGATCTTGAGTACAAGTCAGTACAATTGAAATAATATGAAATGTAGGTTGCTGAATCCCAATGCCAGAGAAATATCTTGTCCAGACCTTAAAGCAAGATGGGAACAAGAGATAAATATAGGAATGTGTATTTGAAGTTTTTCACCAAATTTTTAAGACATTAAGCATAATATTTGGAAGAGGGAAACAATAAATACATCACTTGGGAGAACTATATAGACATTTTCCCTTCATAAATAGTGAATTATATTAACTTACTCATTCCACAGACATGCTTTTCAGTACTTACAGTCTAGATACTGACCTGCGAGATGGGGATAGTTGTAAATTGCAATATCCCTGTGGAGCTCACAATCTAATAATGAATTACTATTTGGAAATAAAATTCTTACAGATGAATACCTTAAAAATTGAGATTATTTCCTTAATAATGATCATAGAGGCATATATTATTTCCAAATTGAAAGGTAACACTCCTCTTTGTCCTGCCTCTTCCTATTGTCTTCCAGTGCTAAAAGCTGTATACACAAACATGATCAACCAGATGTATATGTGAGTAGTGCCTTAGAGTATCATATCTGTAAAGCTTCTCTGGGAATTCCTTACTTTCCACCATACCATGCAGTATGAATCCAGCATGAGGAAATTTTGAATCCTAGTAGACAAATGAAATACACTTTGCCTCAGATATAATACATAGCCCATCCAATTTTTATTGTTTTAGATGTAGACCTCTTCGATATGAAGGACAGCAATGAACCTTATGACTATAAATTCGTGAAATGGATGATTAAAAATAAGGTAATGTTTACTGGCTTTTGCAATGTTGTGCTGTATATTATAGTCAATTTATGAAGGAAGCCTGTTGACATGCTTTGAAAAATGTGCACTGTAGTTTTATTCCCTGATATTCTACTCACAGTTATTTGGAAGATTTTATTTATTTTTATTTTTTGGCCACACTATACAGTTTACAGGATCTTAGTTCTGTGACCAAGGATTGAACCTAGGCCATAGGTAGTGAAAGCAGAGAATCCTAACCATTGGTTCACCAGAGAATTCTCTGGAGGATTTAAAAAATACATTTCTTTTGGAAATTATTGTGGATATTTGGAAGTATCTATTTGTTTTTAATTTTTGTGCTCTAAAAATTAATATTTAAAGTGTAAGTAGTTTTCATATTTTTGTTTTCAGAAACTGTCAGCCATCCCAGTTTCAGCATTCTGTAATACAGAATCCAAATCACAGTTTGAGAAATTTGTGCGATTTTGCTTCATTAAAGTAAGTTCCCTGTTCTACACATTTATAATGTCCTTCCTTCTGATTTATAAAGCACCATTATTTTTCTATTGCTAAGCATGATGTGCTCGTATGCAGTTTTTAAGTTTTGGCTTGCTACCATAAAATAAAACAAAACTCAGCACTTTTTGAAGCTGAGTTTATTGTACTACAACATAATTAGACTCCTTACCTGTAACATTAAAATATCCAGACACATTTGAAGACACAAGAAAATATGACCTTTAATGAAAAAGAAAAAAATGTGACTTCTATACAGTCAATAGAAACAGATCTTAAGGGTTACTCATATGTAGGAATTAGTAGACAAGGACTTTAAAGCAGATATTATAAATGTGTTCAGGAAAATATGGTCATAATGAGCAACTAGATTAAAGCAATTAAAAAGAGAACCAAATGGAACTTAAAGAATTTTAAAATGTAGTACTTGGTATGAAAAATATATAGTCTTAACATACAGAAGATTGAGGATGTGAGGGGAAAAAAGTGTCCACCTTAATACAGATCCATAGAAATCATCCAGTCTGAAAAAAAGAGGGAAAAATTATTTTTGAAAAATAAACCGAGTCTCAGAGTCAGTGTCAAGTAATAATATACATGTAACTGGAATATTCAAAAAAAAAGAATGTGGCAGAAAAAATATTTTTAAAAAGGACTAAATTTCCCTATATTTGGTGAATAGCAGTTTAGAGATCTAAAAATTCAGTGGACCACACAGGATACAAATAAATTCACAACTTGACACATCATAATTAAACTGCTGAAAGCTATAGATAATGATAAGATCTTGGAAGCAGCCAGAGAAAAACTACACTTCACATGCATGGGAGCAAAGATATGAATGTTGACTAATTTCTTATCAGAAACAGTAGAGACCAGATTACAATGAAGTGGCACCTTTAAAGTGCTAACATAAAAAATATGTCAGCCAGAATTCTATATTCAGGAAGATAGCCTCTTACACTGAAAACAAAATATACATCCCTGATAAATGAAAGCTAAGAGAATCCAGCACCATCAGATCTGTGCTAAAAAAATAATCTGAAAGTATTGTTTCTATTTTTAAGATGTTATCACTACTGAAAACAGTCTTATCAAAATTAAGGCACTCTCTATACCAACACACTCATCTATAAGTCTGGTCGGAATGATGTAAACATTGTTTTCAACTTTTAGAGACACCATATAGACAAACTGTGGGAGATTATTTAGAATAGAATATAAATTTTAACAATCTAACAATGTCAACATTTAATTATCTGAAATGTAGAAGAAAAGGTAAGGCCATTAATACTTGCATCTTATAGTGGATTTATAGAGGAATAAATATATATTATTTGAAGTTATAAGCAGAACTAATAGAATAAAAAAGTAACATAAGACTTCCAGTTTTAGAACTGGTCAGAAGGCCTTCTCCTATTCTCTTCTTGGAAATTATTTTTTAAAAAGAACAGCTAGGAAAATGGAAAACAAATTCCAAATCCCCCAGGAAATGAGGAAGAGTTGCCAAATATAGTGAAGGAAATGGTAGAGGGAAGACATGGAGAAAGGCTCCTGCTTCTACAGCCCAATAGGCAGACCAATAGGTAGCCTACTCATTATCCAGAACAGTAGGAACAGTAAGTACACTGGGAGTGGAAACTTCTCCAGACCCATTTGGCAGCATGGACAAGGCAGAGTAGAAACATACGGTCATGTCATCTAGTACCTATGCGAACAAAGTGGAAAGGGCTATAGATTTACTCTTTCCTCTCATTTTTGCTAAAGCTGTGTTGAGGCAAGGTGGATACATTAAATTGGAGGGAAAACAGTTAAAATAGTTAAAAAGAAATAAAGTCTAGGGGCTTCCCTGGTGGTCCGGTGGTTAGGACTCTGGGCTTGCAATGCAGGGGACCCAGGTTCAATCCCCGATCAGGGAAGTAAGATCCCACATGCCGCACAGCGTGGCCAATAAATAAATAAATTAAAAAAAAAGAAATAAAGTCTAAAAGAACTCCCTTCACTGAACTCTCTCCATCAATCATGTTTAACTTTAATGTGCTGCCACTGCTGTGAGCCAAAGATAATTTCTACTCCCTTCTAGCTCTTTCCTGTCTCCTCCTTTATACAAATACATGTTCAAATCATAGAGCCAGCAAGTAGCTTAGTCATTACCCAGAACAATAGGAACCGTAATTGTGCTGGCTGTGGGAGATCACAAAGAGAAGTCACCCAAAAATGAGCAATAAAAAGGAACCAGCTATTAATCTGCAAAGATGCTATTAAGGAGAAGGGGAAAGATATAATGAAAAATAAGTATCAGAGAATATTTAGCAACAACAAAAAACAAAAAAGAACTGTTGCCATAGAGCAATAAAAGTTATATTTCAAATTCAAAACATTTAAAACAAGAGTTAACAGCAGAAGTTTTTTAAAATTCAGGGAAGCTAGAGTAAGATAATGTAAGAAGATGAAATGGTAGCCGTCAGAGATCAGATAAGAAATTGAAGGGGAAAAGATATTGGTAACTGTAGTGACATTGGAAGCAGCATAGAGAACACTAAATTCTTCTGTAAGCACACTGAGGATTGAGAAAAGTGGGTGAAAAGAAGTGAAGGCAACACAGAATTTCTTTTTCTTTTTTTGGCTATACCATACAGCTTGTAGGATCTTAGTTCCCTGACCAGGAATTGAACTTGGGCCCTCATCAGTGAAAGCATGGAATCCTAAGGACTGAGCTGCCAGGGAATTCCCAGGAACAAAGAGCTTTTAAATGTTAGAAAAAGTATAAATGTGGAAGACAAATGATACACCTAGAGTTCCTGGAGGAGTGGGGGCTGGGTGAGGGGGGCAGAGCAAATAGAATTGGGAAAGAATTTTATAGCTTTGAGAATCCTTTCCATTTGAAACAAGGAAGGAAATGGCTTGCCTCAGGAATGTCACAGAATGTCACAGAAAAATGCTGAGATGTGCCTTGTGTAATAAATTGGTCTTTATAAATGATCCTTTGGCACCTACACAAGGTGATCGAGGCCTCCATGGAGACAGGAGAGGAGGAAGATCAGTGTAGACTCACCTCCTTTGCATCAGCATTCAATATTGGAAGACAGTGGCGCAACGTCAAGCCCCTAGGGAAAGCTGACACACCTAACCCAACTGCTTGGAAAGGCAGAAAATAAAAGGATGGCAAAACATGCTGAGAAAGTGGAAGCTGAAAGAAATCAGGTCAAATTTTAGGACAAAACAAACCAAAGGCAGCACTTTACAGTGGTTATTAGTAAAATCCTCAGTAGCTGTCAAATATATAAAAGGATACATCTCAATAATAAGAGAAATGAAAAAACTGCCATGAAATTTTATATTATCTGTTAGATGGGAAATAACCAAAGCAACTGGAAAGTTTCCTAAGGTACTCTCATGCATTGATTGAGAGTACAAGTGTAATTTGTAAAATCTCTACAATGGTGAGTTTGAAAATTATCTAAATGCAGATGCACGTGTATTTTGGCCCACCAATAGTGCTTGTACAATTTTTTTCCTGTGGATTTACTTGTGTATTGAAGGTCTGTATTCAGGGTTTTCAGTGAAGCATTGTTTATAATATAGAAGAGTTATAATAGACAACCACAATACTCACCAGTGCAGACTGCTTAAATAAATTATGGTGCATTCACATCCCTAAACGAGTGAAGCAGCTCTGTGGAGTGCTAAAGAATAAGTGAAAAGCAAGGAGCAGACTAGTTTGTGAGGAATGATACCATTTACATAAAAAGGAAAAGAAGGAAGGGAAGGAGAAGCAGCTTTTAAATGTCTCAGCTGTCTCTGGAAGGATACACAATAAAATCCAGTGTTGCTTCTGGAGAGGAAAACTGAATGGCTGAGAGAGATGGGTGGGAGGCTGGATTACCTAAAGAAATATATGTTTAAATAGTCTCAGTAAATAAATTTTGAAGCCTGTTTTTCCAAACAATTGTAGAGCAAGTTCCTAACTTAATTATTTATGCCTCTGTTAACCGCCAAATACCTTATGTAGTCTCCATTATACAACATTCTTCTACGATATAACCGTCAACATCATGAACTTAAGAGTGCTATATTATTCTGTCTAATCCTCAGATCTAATTCAGGTTTCACTGATTGTCCCAATAATGTTCTTTTTTATAAGCAAATAAATAAATCCAGGCCACAATTGTGTCAATCAGCCAGTCATCAGTCAGTCAGTCCAAGCCAGAATCGTGCATTGCATTAAGTTGTCATGTCTTCTTCAAGCTGGGAAGTTTCCTCAGATTTCCTTGATTTTCATAATCTTGATACTTTTGAAAATTGTTGACCAATTATTTTGAAGAAAGTCCCTCAATGTTTGTTTGACATTTACTCATGGATAGATTGAGGTTATGCACTTTTGGTAGAAACCTCAGAAATTTGTTCATTGTTTTGCATCCTATCAGATAGCACATGATTTTAGTTTTATCTACAACTGTTGATGTTAAGTTTAATCATTTTATTGAGGTGGTGTCTGCCAGGCTTCTCTACTGTAAAGTTTCACTTTTTCTTTGATGAATAATGAATGTTTTGTGATGAAGTAACTTTGAAACCATGAAAATATTCCATATCACATCAAATAATTTATTCATTTAACCATTCATATATGTAAGGACTCATAGATTCTTATTTTATTCAGTGGGTTAAAATTTACTGTTATTACTTATTTTGGTGCTCAAATTTTCCAAAATTTGGCCATTAGGAGCCCCGTTAAGCTGGCCTCTGTTTCCTTTGACACGTCTCCCATCATTTTTTGAGCATCTTCTTACTTTCTGGCATTTCAAGATGCAGTAGGTTCACTTTGTCATTGTCCAGCTCAACCTGAAGTCGTGTTTTACTGGAGAATGGTATTAAGAAACCAAGATCTGGGCATGACGAGTGCTCCTTGTGGTAGTAGTATTCCCAGGCCCTCCCGGAAGACAGAGATAGGCAACATATAAATGTGTGTCCATACTATTTCTGTATCTATTCTACTTATTCCTATGTCTATCTAAATACATTGAAACCTCCTGCAAGTTTATTCTAGCTTTCTCCCCGTACATGTTAGTCACAACCTTCTTTGACAGTATTGACAGTAAAAACACCTTGCTCATCATTTACCCACTTCTTTAATCAGTACCTCTGCGTGTGGCCATCTCCTGTTAGTGCTGCTGCCCCTCCACCCACCACCCCGACAGACACCCTTCACCCTTTCAGGCTTTGACATTTTTACCAGTCTGCCACCCCTGTATGGTCACCATCCTCACCTCACCTGAGCTTCAGCACCATGTGCTGACCTGCTTCCATCACCTTCCTGCAGAGATCCCCTCCTCTGAGTTTGCAGCACCACACACAGAGCCACCACTGTCACCCACGGCATAAAAGCGCTCGTCTTCCCTTGCAGGCTCTGACACTCCATACCCGTCTGCACTGGCAGAGGCCTGCCTCATTTCCTCCAGGCTCCATGCTGCCTGCAAGTGCCCTGCCGTACAGATGCCTTGCTTACTTAGCCCCTCAATTCAGACGCCCTGGTCCTGGTCAGTGCCGCTACTGTCATCACCCCCACCTCATGCCACCCACGTTGGAAGGTCTTCTTACTTCACTCTGCACCAGGCTGCTGAGGCTCTCCCACCCCCAAACACGATTGGTTTCCCTCCTAATGGCTTTGGAGTAAATCATTCTGTAGAGATGGAAGAGAAAGGAAAAGAGTAGAGAAAGCAAGAGGAAGTTTGTCCATCAATTTAATTTTATACCATATGTACATATTACCTGTTCAAACAGCAAATAAATTGTATCTTTACAGTTGGCCCTCTAACTGTGGTGTTAGGAGCTTATAACTGTGAGACTTCAATAGGAGGGAGCAGAGTAGTGGCAAAAGAACCAATTTTTCCTCATTCAGAGCAGAGAATGGTAAACATTGTCTGAAGCTGATAAATTAAAAATCTAGGAGCATACATTATTTAGATTTTGATGGTAATCACTAGAACTAAAATCAAAATTGCCATAGGAAGTTGATTTAGAGGATGATGGGAGTAGTAGGAAGGCACTAGAAGGGAAGAAACAGATGATTATTTTTCAGTGTAAACTCTTCTGTATTCTTTTACTTTTTTCTGTAATTGTATATTAATTTATTATTGTAGTCTCGCTCCTCCTGACATCCTCTTTTTTGGGAGCTAAGGGAGGGGTTTCCTTTTGTTGCCTACAAGGTTCTTTGAAAGAAGTCTGTGATTTTGCACTCTTCCTACCCAAACGAACTAAACAGTAAATATGGATCTCATCAGTACATCCTTCAGGCTCTCCTGCATCAATGTCACTTATAAGTCTGAGTCTTTGGCAGTGAGGGCATCCACACTGACAGACATGGTTTTGGCTGCGATTAGGTTAATCAGTCTGTTTCCAGACTGAGCTGTATATACAGATGGTTGATCATTTTCTTGGTAATGTTCCTTGGCCCCATACTAGTTAATTTGCAGAGTTCTTTTGGTGTCAGGATAGTAGTAATAAAGTGCTCTGAACTGGCAGCCAGCATCACAAAACAGTATAATGTAATGATTGCTGTTGACACTTCTGTAGCTCCCCTAACATTGAATTCTTGTGAGGCTCATTCACTTTTCTAGCCTGACAGCAGTGGGATAATAGCATTATAAATATTCGGCCTGTTTGATTTACTGCTAGGCTCCTTAAAGAGCTTGTGACTTGTGTATTTGGCCACCAAGGCAAAGGATGATGCTGTAGATGCCATTTCCCAGTTTCTGTGTTCCTGCTGAGGTTAAGTGGTTTAAAATGGGGTAGAGCTTCCAGTGACACCACTCAAGGTACCCCCCCCCCGCCCCTGCCGCCCCTGTGCCATACTCCTGGACTCTGTCTTAGCTGCAGAGGCCGAGGACCAGCTAAAGCCTGGCTCAAGTTATCAGAGATTGAGGACCCCTGAGTTTCCAAATCACTACATGCCTCTTACAGATGGACTGACTTTGGTGTACTTTTTGTATTTAAATCTTTACTTCATCTTGAATTTACTTTGATTTGTAATGATGACTATTTCATTAATTTACAGAAAGACAGTACACTGGATGCTGCTGAAGAAATCATCAAGGCATGGAGTAGACAGAACTCTTAATACATGCAGAGTGTGTTGTTTCTATTAAAACAACACCAAGTAATATAAAATTACTTGGTGCTGCCACTTGCTGGATATTGAAAAAAAAAGCTTTCAATACAAATAAAATTTAAAGGAATATTTCCATTGGTAACCTCACCCCTAACAAAATTCTGGAGATCTTTTTTTTTGCTGAACTGTATTAAAACAGCTTCTGTTTCCTCATAACAGTGGAATAAAAATAACACCTACTTTATATGACTTCCCTGGTGGCTCAGACAGTGAAGTGTCTGCCTACAATGTGGGAGACCTGGGTTCGATCCCTGGGTCGGGAAGATCACCTGGAGAAAGAAATGGCAACCCACTCCAGTACTCTTGCCTGGAAAATCCTGTGGATGGAGGAGCCTGGTAGGCTACAGTCCATGGGGACGCAAAGAGTTGGACACAACTGAGCGACTTCACTTTCACTTTATATGAAGTTTGTGAGTTGTTGTTTGTGAGAGTGAAATGGACTGATGTGTGTAAAGCCTGCCAGACAATAAGGGCTCACCTACTATTGGCCAGTTTCACTTCTCTGCCATTGAGTAAAAACTCTTGGCCAATTGCAGGTCCTTCAACTTCATGTTTTTACTTGGTCTCTACCCACCTGTACCTCCCTCCCCTCCTTTACTAATGGTTTTGAACTTTGTTCATAGTTTTGCATGTCGCTTACAAGTACTGCCATCATCTGGGGCAGCTTTAGGGTCCACATGGATTATTACCTAGACTTTTGGCACTCCCCTCTGGTGATATTTATTTCCACTTCACTCTCCACTTCAGCCACTTACTCCCTTGGGGATACTCTAAACCTTTCATCATTCCAGGCTGTTCCATCTTTGAGATAATAAATTAGTCATCTCACACTGTAACCACCTATTCCTGCAGTAAATATCACCACTCCCCCACTATTTCCCTCTCTCTTTCTCTCAGCTTCTTTCAAAATAGCACTTTAAACTATCATTTCAAATCCACTATTACTCAAAAATTGGTCCATGGCCCTCTTACATCAGAATCAACTAGGATCTTTGTTGAAAATAAATTTTGGTCTTCACCCCAACCTGAATAATTCAGAATCTGCCCCTTTCCAGGTGATTCTTACACCACTAAAGTTTGACAATCACTGATGTAGTTCATGGAACCTTTTAATTCCTCTCAGCCTCTTTATATATTCACTCCCTTCCTTATCCAACTTAGATTTATTTATTTAATGCCATAAATTTTTATTAGACAAAAATTAATGTTATCTAATATATATATTATACATATTATATATGTATATATGTATACAAAAATTTTTCTACTAGATAAAGGCTTGAGAAAGAACAACAACAAAAAGAGAAATGGAGGAATTTGAAAACATAAACTAAATGAAATGGGAATACTGAATATGAAATAGAAAAAGTGAAAAAAACTAGATTAAAGTAAAAGATCATCATAGAGTCCAGTTGTTTTTATATATGACTGCTCACTAGAAACATATCTGGAGCTTTGGAGAAAAAAAACAGTACCTGGGCATTTTTATTTTTCAAAAATTTCCTAGATAATTCTGATCTGCATCTGGATTTTTAAGTGATTACAGGTTTTTCTATTAAATGACAGTTTTGGTGATGTAGAATTCTAATATTTTTCTGTGACCAATCATGATACAATGGTATTAAGTGCATAATAGTTATACAATCACAATAATAAAAGATGTTTATCAGTTTTCACAGTCAATAGCCAGACAAAAAGTAAAAGATAATTATAATTATAAGCCATAATGGGAACATGATTAGCCTAACTATAAAATAATTACATACAGTTTGGGGGATCAAACAGTGATATGGTAAGTGGAAGTACATATATGGCACATGTTTTCATCAATGTCTTTTGGTTGGTGCATTTAATCCATTTACATTTAAGGTAATTATCGATGTGTTTGATCCTATTACCATTTTCTTAATTGTTCTGGGTTTGTTTTCTGTAGGTCTTTTCCTTGTCTTGTTTCCTGTCTAGAGTTCCTTTAGAATTTGTTGTAAAGCTGGTTTAGTTTTAACTTTTGTTTGTCTGAAAAACTTTTGATTTCTCCATCAAATCTGAATGAGAGTGTTGCTGGGTAGAGTATTCTTGGTTGCAGGTTCTTCTCTTTCATCAGTTAAATATATCATGCCATTCTCTTCTGGCTTGTAGAGTTTCTGTTGAGAAATCAGCTGATAACCTGATGGAAGTTCCCTTGTATCTTATTTGTCATTTTTCTCTTGTTGCTTTTAATATTTTAACTTTGTCATAAACATAATGAAATTCATTATGCATGTTAAACTTATATATGTTATTTGTGTGAAGAAAAGAAGTCAGACAAGGTAGAGGGGAATNTTTTCTCTTGTTGCTTTTAATATTTTAACTTTGTCATAAACATAATGAAATTCATTATGCATGTTAAACTTATATATGTTATTTGTGTGAAGAAAAGAAGTCAGGCAAGGTAGAGGGGAATGAGTATCAGGGAAGCAAATTGGAATTTTAAATAGTGTGGTCAGGTGAGTTTTGTGGAGGTGCCATAGGAACAGACTTAGGAGAGGGAAAGAACCTTGTGAAGATCTTAGGGAGAAACACTCCAGGAACAAGGAATAGCCAGTGCAAAGGGTCCACAACAGGAAGGTGTCTTATGTTTGATGAGTATCAAGTAACCAAGGGACAGAGTAGTAGGTATTAGGGCAGAGTAGCAGCATAGGTCCTCAAGGACTAGAGGAAAGATAATGGTTTGATACCATCTCATCCATACACTTTTTTTTTTAATGTATAAAATAATGTTTATTAGAGCATGGTTTCTAATTACTCCAAATTGGTAACCACCAAAAAGACATGAGACTGGATAACAGCACCAAATAGGTCAGTGTTAGAAACTAAAGGGGGCTGATGACTTAGCGCTGGACTTTTAAAAAATGTGACTACAACGTGGAATAACTAGAAAAAGTTTTTCTCTTTTGATGATTCTACTTTCTCACATACAACACACACAAACACACACTCCTCACTTACCCTCAACCTGCTATAATCTAGATTGTACCCATTATTGTTCAGAATTTGCTGATGACCTCCATGTTCTTAGATTTAAAGGAACCTTCCCAGATCCATCCAACTTTACCTCTTACTTCCCACATTGTAGTGGTAAAGAATCCGCCTGTCAATACAGGAGACACAGAAGATGTGCGTTCCATTCCTGGGTCTAGAAGATCCCCTGGAGTAGAAACATCAACCCCTTCTGGTATTCTTGCCTGGAAAATTCCATAGAGAGAGGAGCCTGGTGGGCTACAGTCCATGGGGTCGCAGAGAGTGGAACAAAACAGCATTTGCCACTCTGGCCTTCCTAAACCCGTTTATTTTGGGGGGGGGGAGGTGCTCCTGTGATGCTGCAAATTCATGAATTACCTTCTCTCTGTTCCTTCTTCATCTCCTTCGCCTTTTCTTAGATATTGATACTCTGTCTTTCTCACTAAACAACTTCATTTACTCTGAATACACTAGTGACTCCTAAATCTGTAACACCCTAGTCCTCTCTGTTGAATTTCAGACCCATATATTCAGTACCCCATTTGTCATCTCACACAGACATTTTATAGGCAAACTTTATCCAATCTGGATTGGATAAGCAATATCTAGTACTGTTTGGCAAACAATATCCAATCTCCTCACCTCAGTGAATGGTGCCCCCAATCCACTAACTCAAGTGAGAAAGCCTATTGACACAAGTCATTTTTAACTTTTCTCTCCACATCCAAATCCTCTAACTAGTACCCTAAAGTGAAAGTGAAGTCGCTCAGTCGTGCCTGACTCTGTGACCTGTGGACTGTAGCCCACCAAGCTCCTCCGTCCATGGGATTCTCCAGGCAAGAATATTAAACATCCCTTAAATCTATCACTTTCCTCTGCTCCAATTGCCCCTATCCCTGCCCCCACCAGCCATACCATTTCTCAACCAGATTACTATTCAACTCTTAACAGTTCTCCACCCCCCCCCAAAAAAAAACAGTTCTCCCTGCCTTCTTGCTTACAGTGTATCCCTGTAGCCCAAACAAACTTTATAAAATGTAAATGTGATCATGTTATATCTATCAGTTAAGAATATTCCTGTTGCAAGTGACAGCCTAACCCATATGGGTTTAAATCAAAAAAAAAAAAAAATTGTCTCAACTGAGCATTTTAGGGGTAGTCTAGTTTTGTTAAAGCTTGATCCAAGACTGTGTTTGAGTGTCTCCTGTGGAGGTACAGGTTGGCAGTGGTCTGCATCAGGAACAAGGGCTCTGGGTGTGGGTATGGCATAAGTCCATGGAGGACGTCACCATTAACCCCACTATAGACTTGCCAGGACTTACATAGGACTTGGAAATAGACTCTTGGAGGGCACAAGAGAATCTTGTACACCAGGACCCAAGGGAAAGGAACAGGGACCCCACAGAAGACGTGCCTGTGGGTGTGTGGATGTCTCCGACGAAGATGTGGGTGAGTGGTGGCCAGCTTCAGGGTTTGGGGCACGAACTGTAGCAGTATATGCATGGGATCTTTTGAGGGAGGTCACCATTGTCTTCATTACCTTCACCATAGTTTAGTTAAATTCAGTTCAGTTCAGTCACTCAATCGAGTCCGACTCTATGTGACCCCATGAATTGCAGCATGCCAGGCCTCCCTGTCCATCACCAACTCCCAGAGTTCACTCAAACTCATGTCTATCAAGTTGGTGATGCCATCCAGCCATCTCATCCTCTGTCATCCCCTTCTCCTCCTGCCCCCCATCCCTCCTAGCATCAGGGTCTTTTCCAATGAGTCAACTCTTCGCATGAGGTGGCCAAAGTATTGGAGTTTCCATCCAATGAACACCCAGGACTGATCTCCTTTAGGATGGACTGGGTGGACCTCCTTGTAGTCCAAGGGACTCTCAAGAGTCTTCTCCAACACCACAGTTCAAAAGCATCAATTCTTTGGCACTCAGCTTTCTTCACGGTACAACTCTCACATCCATACATGACTGCTGGAAAAACCATAGCCTTGACTAGACACACCTTTGTAGGCAAAGTAATGTCTCTGCTTTTTAATATGCTGTCTAGGTTGGTCATAACTTACCTTCCAAGGAGCAAGTGTCTTTTAATTTCATGGC
>SJYW01048965.1:1384893-1415016 GCA_006410735.1 Raphicerus campestris | reverse complement strand
AGCTCAGTCGTGTCCGACTCTTTGTGACCCCATGAATCGCAGCACGCCAGGCCTCCCTGTCCATCACCATCTCTCGGAGTTCACTCAGACTCATGTCCATCGAGTCCATGATGCCATCCAGCCATCTCATCCTCTGTCGTCCTCTTCTCCTCCTGCCCCCAATCCCTCCCAGCATCAGAGTCATATCAATGCTTCCAAAAGTGAGGCCAGGAGATAAATCTAATGAACCTCCATAACATTAAACCAAGAGGAAGAAGCTGGACATAAAAGACCACATTTACTATGATTCCAGTTACATGAAAAGTACAAAAAAGACGAATCTATAGAGTCAGACCATAAAGAAAGCTGAGTGCCGAAGAATTAATGCTTTTGAACTGTGATATTTGGAGAAGATTCTTGAGAGTCCCTTGGACTGCAAGGAGATCCAACCAATCAATCCTAAGGGAAATGAGTCTTGAATGTTCATTGAAAGGACTGCTGCTGAAGCTGAAGCTCTAATACTTTGGCCACTTGATGCGAAGACCTGACTCATTGGAAGAGATGCTGATGCTAGGAAAGACTGAGGGCAGGAGGAAAAGGGGTGACAGATGATGAGATGGATGGCATCATTGACTCAATGGACATGAGTTCTAGCAAACTCAGGGAGACAGTGAAGGACAGGGAAGTCTGGCATGCTGCAATGCACGGGCTTGCAAAGAGTCGGATACAACTTAGCCTCTGAACGGCAACAACAGAGACAGAATGTAGATGAGTGATTCTTAGTCTTGGAAATGGAGTGGGCATTAACTGTACATGGTCATGAGTGATCTTACTGGGATGACAGAAATGTGCTAAAACTCGATTGTGGGGAGGGTTGCACAACTCAATAATATTACTAAAAATCACTGATTTCTTAACAGGTAAATTCTATGGTGTGGAATCATACTTCAATAAATTAAAAAATATATATCTAAGTGGGTCACAAACTTTAAAAATTTATTAGGCATGTAAATAAGAGCTATAACCTATTAAGTTGTGATTTCACAGTAGTGATATAAACTTTTAAAATAAAGTTGTTTTAAAAAATGTTAGCTTAAAAAAGTTAGCTTAAATAATTGATTTGACTAAACATTTTAAGTTAATTAATCAAGTAAATGTTGTTAAATAAAGTGATGATATTAACCAACCAGCAGTGTTGGTGAATGCTGATTCCTAGGTGACAAAACCCCAACTCTCTGTGTGTGGTCCAATTTAGGATCAGGTACAAAGATCAAGTGGAATAATGTTGATGAAAATGCTTTACAAAATGCCAGTGCTGTTCTAACAAAAAAAAGAGGAATGGCCTACCTTAGCTGCCTGTGTTTTAATATAAAAGAAATCTTAGCTAGATTATGACAAAGATTCTCCAGATGGGGCAGGAGTAATTTACCAATTGCCCAGCTTCCTTCAGGTTTCAGTTTCTTTGATGGTTTCCTCCTTCCACAAACATTACTGAATGCCTACCATAAACAATTAGGTCCTTATCTTGATTCTCAAGGGGTGCCCAGTTCCCTTCCTTCTACTCTGTCTTTTCTTCTCCCAAGCCAAAGTGCTCCACTATGAAAACTTCTTGCTGGATTAGGGTGCAGCACCCCCAATCTCTTTCCGAGGTTTTACTCAGCATAGCTCAAATAAATTGGCCTTTTGAAACTTTTCCAGATATTGAGGGAGAAATCTCCCACAAAACCACAATCAAGTTTTTAAATTATAGTATTAGGGCACAGAAGACCCACACACACATACACACACAAAATGCTCTCTGAACTCCATCTGGATTTCAGTGCCTCAACTTCGGCCTCTTGTTCTTTGAGTTTGTCCCACCTCGCAAGGAAACAATGAGGGCTCAGTGGCATTTAAGTCCCATGCTCAAAGAACAAAGCAGCCACTATATTCTAAGTTCTCCTCCCCATGGAAGACGGGAGCACCTTTTTTTCTTCCAATTCCCCCAGGGTCAAGGGTGATTTGTTTTCAGCAAAGTAGTGATAGTGTTGCTGTTATTTTTATTACTATTCTGATTTTAGTTTGGCTAATTAATAAACCTAGAGACCTTTTGTAGTATCTAACCAGTTTTGCTAAGTTCACTATATTTCAGCTATGCCACATTTCAAAGATCATGAAAACAACAGTCAAGGTAGGACCCGCATCTCCCTGGCTCACTGGGACAGTGATCTCACATAGTTTTGTTTCATTTCCTGCCAATTCTAAAAGGGTACCCAAGGCAGATATACTATTGCTGCTTACCCCAAAGTACAAAGGATGTACGTAAGAAGCTTGCTAGCTGATGATAGAGCCTGAATTGACAACTTGTTGGGGCTGACCTAAGTGAATTTCTCTTTTTTCTGAATATCTTGGTGGAATCACCCCTTTGGCAAGTAAGAATTGTGGTCAAACTGGAGCAGCTGACTCCAGGCTGGGGGAGGGGTGTTTAGCCTTCGGGCATGCGGGCTTTGCTCACATCCCCTTGATCACTGAAAAAGCAAGAGAGTTCCAGAAAAACATGTTTCTGCTTTATTGACTATGCCAAAGCCTTTGACTGTGTGGATCACAAACTGTAGAAAATTCTGAAAGAGATGGGAATACCAGACCACCTGACCTGCCTCTTGAGAAACCTGTATGCAGGTCAGGGAGCAACAGTTAGAACTGGACATGGAACAACAGACTGGTTCCAAATAGGAAAAGGAGTGCGTCAAGGCTGTATATTGTCACCCTGCTTATTTAACTTCTATGCAGTGTACATCATGAGAAACGCTGGGCTGGGGGAAGCACAAGCTGGAATCAAGATTGCTGGGAGAAATATCAATAACCTCAGATATGCAGATGACACCACCCTTATGGCAGAAAGTGAGGAAGAACTAAAAAGCCTCTTGATGAAAGTGAAAGAGGAGAGTGAAAAAGTTGGCTTAAAGCTCAACATTCAGAAAACGAAGATCATGGCATCTGGTCCCATCATTTCATGGCAAATAGATGGGTAACAGTGGACACAGTGGCTGACTTTATTTTGAGGGGGCTCCAAAATCACTGCAGATGGTGATTGCAGCCATGAAATTAAAAGACACTTGCTCCTTGGAAGGAAAGTTATGACCAACCTAGACAACACATTAAAAAGCAGAGACATTACTTTGCTGACGAAGGTCCATCTAGTCAAGACTATGGTTTTCCTGTGGTCATGTATAGATGTGAGAGTTGGACTATAAAGAAGGCTGAGCACCGAAGAATTAATGCCTTTGATCTGTGGTGTTGGAGAAGATTCTTGAGAGTCCCTTGGACTGCAGGGAGATCCAACCAGTCCATCCTAAAGCAGATCAGTCCTGGGTGTTCATTGCTAGGACTGATGTTGAAGCTAAAACTCCAATACTTTGGCCACCTGATGCGAAGAACTGACTCATTTGAAAAGACCCTGATGCTGGGAGAGATTGAGGGCAGGAGGAGAAAGGGATGACAGAGGATGAGATGGTTGGATGGCATCGCCACCTCGATGGACATGGGTTTGGGTGGACTCCGGGAATTGGTGATGGACAGGGAAGCCTGGCGTGCTGCGGTTCATTGGGTCGCAAAGAGTCATACCCAACTGAGCGACTGAACTGAACTGATGGGGGCTTTGCTCCCTCCACGAAGCCCAGTATTTTGTGCTGTAACTAAGTCAAGTTGAGGGTATCTCTGGTGCAGCACGTTTGCAGAGTGCCCTTGGGAATTCTCACGGGTGATTTCCTGTATTTGCCCAGCCACATAGAAAATGACCGAAAGTGAATAGGGAAATAAGAAAACGCAAAGCACCGGGCGTACCGAGCGCACTGTTCTTGGCCCTTCTTCGGACCCGTAGCCACGCCTTATTACGACTGCGTGGGCGACTCGCCTATAAAAGCCCGGCTCGCTGCGTTTCGTCGCCACTGTCTCTTCCTGTTTGCGGTTGCGTCTGTCGTTGTTTGTAGCTGGAGCCAGCAGTGGCCGGGAAGATGGCGTCTACCAGCCGGTTAGTACGTCATGTAGAGCCCAGCCAGCTGAAGGGCGGGCGGCGAGTGCCGGGGCTAGAAGGGCGGCCGCTCCTGCTGCTTCGTCGAGCAGAACGCCTCGGAAGTGCGTTGAGAGGCAGCCGGACCGGCTGGCCGCCCGGGACAAAGGCGCTTCCAGACGCAGGGCTGTCAGGGGTGTCGCAGGGGGTAACGAGCCGCCGGCGTTTCTCCTCCAGCGTCCTTGGTCGTTTTCTCACCCAGGCACTATGGTGTGGGGGCCTCCGGTGTCCCCAGCCCCTGGCCTTGGGTCTTTTGCGTATGATCCAACTGTCCTTTTTTCTTAAATTTTCTACGCTTGTTTTTTATCTGTTGGTCTGCCAGTCGAGGGTCCCTGAATCCTCTTCAAGAGAGCGGGAAAGGGTTAGTTCTAGGCCTTTATCCATCTGACAAAAAGTTAGGGACGTCACCGTTGGTAAACCTGATGGAAACTGATCGCCTTCCCCGAGGCCTTTTGAAGTGGAAGCTAAGGCATTTCTGAAGACTTGATAAGTCTCCGTAAGAGATTTCTTTAGAGATGGCATCTGCATACTTCTGAAGAAAATTTTGCCTGCAGAAAATTAACACACTGGGAAGTCACTCAGAAGGCAACCCACTCCAGTGTTCTTGCCTGGAGAATCCCAGGGATGGGGGAGCCTGCCATCTATGGGGTCGCACAGTGTCGGACACGACTGAAGCGACTTAGCAGCAGCCGCAGCAGAGACGTCACTAACATATTTTAAAAATGTGATGTACTGATTGATACCTACTGCAAATGCATACAGTGCCATTAGAGACAGCCTTTAATCCTGTGACATGAAAAATGCTTGCAGACCCTAATTATGTCTCTCATGACCCTGAGGTAGATATTAGGATTTTTGCCTAAGTGTAAACTGAGTCATGCCCATGTTGACTTTTCCAAGGTTAGTATTAGAACAGAGTATAGAATCTCAGATATCTGTTTCCTGTTGTAACACTTGGTAACTCATAATGTATTAAACATACCAGATTAAGTTCTGTAGCTTCTGGAAGGCAAGGTAACTCTGGCATAATTTTTCTGAACTTGTTCTCATCTTTGGAATTGAGTTCCTGATGAAAGCCATCATCACAAAATGATAATCTTTGAGTAGTCCAGGCCCTTTCTGGTGAGTACCAAGGCTTACTACTTTATGTTACTGTATTTTAAAAAGATGAGGCAGGAGGCAGCCTTAGCTAAACTACTTGGAAACAACTCTTATAGCCAGTGACACTTGTTTACTGATTGTAATTCTGTGATTTTGGGTGTGGCTCTGTCAGGTTAGGCTTCCTTGTACGTAAATGGAGAACTAGCTTCCCAAAGACACCTATATTTAACATTCTCCTACGGCAGATCTGCTATGAATATGGTTATATTGGGGTTTTATTATAACATATTGTAATAGTTACATATAGTAAATTCACTTGATTCTTTACGGAAAAAAAAGTACATTTCCTTTGTGTGCTTTATTCTCTTCATTAAAAGACAAAATCTGAGATAATTCTTTGAAATAAATTTTCCCTAGGCTTATTGCAGTTGTCCATCTCTTTGAGTTTTTTTTACCCGTGAGAACAAAGGTGGATGTTAGTATTTCTGTGATAGCTTTTTTCCCCTTGAGGAAGAGGGACAGTTACTGGACTGTGAAACTGCTTGGTGTTTTCACAGAGAAGAACACAAATGTGAGTTCAAATCTAAACTCTTACCACTCATTAGTTCTGTTACTTCAGGAAAATCATTCTCTGAGCATAATCTTTAAAATAGAGGTAATCCTTAATTTGTGGAGAAGGCAGTGGCACCCCACTCCAGTACTTTTGCCTGGAAAATACCATGGACGGAGCAGCCTGGAAGGCTGCAGTCCATGGAGTTGCTGAGGGTGGGACACGGCTGAGTAACTTCACTTTCACTTTTCACTTTCATGCATTGGAGAAGGAAATGGCAACCCACTCCAGTGTTCTTGCCTGGAGAATCCCAGGGATGGGGGAGCCTGGTGGGNCCTCCTGCCTTCAGTCTTTCCCAGCATTAGAGTCTTCTCCAGTGAGTTATGTCTTTACATCAGTTGGCCAAAGTATTGAAGCTTTAGCTTAGCTTTAGCTGCTGCATCATTCAGGATTGATTTCCTTTAGGATTGACTGGTTTGACTTGCACCCCAAGGGACTCTCAAGAGTTTAATAAACGTGAATATAAACTAAACCTCCATTCGCTGTTTCCCCAGTGAGAAGATTGAAGATGTGTTCTGGTTAACCTGAATGTTTACATTTGGGAATATGGATTATTTTATCAGTTTTTCAGTGGGTATCAACTCTGTCGAAAGTTACCATTCTGAACTGTGTTTGCCAGTTTGAGAAACTTTATCCAAAACTACAAATACCTGTTTACATACTTCAAGAACAGTTGATGTTATCTTTTATATATATGTTGGTGAAGCTTGTTCTGTATTACTTCAAATGAAGGGCTTATTTTCAGTGATACCAGACATTTGTGATTGTAAGACACCACAGCTATAGAAATGATTATTAAATCTATGTTAAATATCTTTGATAGTTTTTAGAGCTGATTCTGTCAGGTTATTAAGGCTGATGTGTCTTCCCCATGCTCAAAATAAAATAATTGAGCAAATTATTAAGATCACAAATAGATTTAAAAGTAGCTTTTGAAGTCATTTCTTGAGTGCTAACAAACTCAGTTCTGGACTAAATGAAATCATCCTAAATAGAGCAGAGCCACATCTACTACCTTGGTTTGTATCCTTTTTAGGTTCAGTGTACATTCAAGTTGATTGCTAAGGTATCCAGCGAGTAGAAAAACACAGACTTGAAGTTTATTCTCTCACCAGAGAAGTAAGTGTCAAGGGTCGCAGACCAGGTGGTTATATGTGTACATGTTGCGTGTTACGATGGTAGGTAGTCATTTCCATACCAATCAAGATTTATAAACATTTTAGTAGTCTACATGTTAAAAAAAAGCCTGTTTTCTGTTTAGATTTTTAAAGCCTTCCATTCTGCAAACCAGGAACTATTCTTACAAAAGGCAGTTCCAGTAGTATCTGTTAATTACTGAGTAGGATTTAAAGTAACATAACTAGGATGTTTACTTTGAAATTGGAGCTTAAATGTATTATAAGTGTAAATGTACTGTAAATTTATTAGGGAAAGTGTTTGGAATCCACCTCTTTCCCCCTCCGAAAGATTAGTACTTTGTTGCATATTGGTTAGAAGGATATTTAAAAAAATATTTTTTTTGCATGTAGTTTGGATGCTCTTCCAAGAGTCACATGTCCAAACCATCCAGATGCGATCCTAGTGGAGGACTACAGAGCTGGTGATATGATCTGTCCTGAATGTGGCTTGGTTGTAGGTAAGCAGTTACTATGGTTTTAACTGAAAACACTGTTTTGGGTACTTTGCTTTTGTATATTTTCCAGACTCTCTTTTAATGAATGCATTTTTACTTTTTCCTCTTACAGGTAATACAGATTTTTTAATAAAGCGAATAGATTCAGAAGAAAGGAAATAAGTGAGAGTAAAATCAGAGACACCGTATTTTACTGTCTGTAGAAATACATAATATTTCATAATGTGGGGTAGGATGGAACATCTAAAATTGAGATAATTAATCCAGAAGGAAAGGCCTTTAGTCCTTTGTTTCCTGAGTTTTTTGGCTTAAATATTTGATGCACACTTGTGCATATGGAAATAATGAATAAATGTAATCTACCTTTTGTGATTTTCTTATATTTAAACATGATTTGCTTCAGAGCAATGAAATTAGATAAGCATGAATTATTTGGGGGTAATAAAGATATGTCTTTTAGAAGTATTGAGTCTCATGCAAGGCCTTTCAGTCATCAAAAAAAGATTTGTTTAAATTTCATTTGCTCATACAGACTGATTTATTTATGAATTTCTAGTGTGAAATTGTTATTGCCCAAAATACTGCTTCTTAAAATTTCACTTTATTCCTGAAAGTAAAAATGAAGTTGCTCAGTCATGTCTAACTCTTTGCGACCCCATGGCCCGTAGCCTACCAGGCTTCTTGGTCCATGGGATTTTCCAGGCAAGAATACTGGAGTGGGTTACCATTTCCTTCTCCAGGAGATCTTCCCAACCTAGGGATTGAAACTGTGTCTCCAGCGTTGTAGGCAGATGTTTTNTCCTTGAATACCGTGTGCCACATGGCTGCCCATTGTACACATTTGTAATTACTGTTAACTTTTCTAACACTGTCCTTTATTTTGACAGTTCTTAAAAAATAATTTATGCTAATTTCTTAGTGTTTTATTTATTATAATTTATTAAAATATTTTCCTAGTAGAAGTTTATGGAATAAGCATGTTGTTGTTCAGTAACTCTTTGGAACCCCATGGAATGCAGCACACCAGGTCTCCCTATGCTTGACTGTATCCCAGTTTGCTCAGACTTAGGTCTATTGAGTCAGTGATGCCATCCAAGCATCTCACCCTCTGTCACCCTCTTCTCTTCCTGCCTTCAGTCTTTCCCAGCATCAGAGTCTTCTCCAGTGAGTTATGTCTTTACATCAGTTGGCCAAAGTATTGAAGCTTTAGCTTAGCTTTAGCTGCTGCATCATTCAGGATTGATTTCCTTTAGGATTGACTGGTTTGACTTGCACCCCAAGGGACTCTCAAGAGTTTAATAAACGTGAATATAAACTAAACCTCCATTCGCTGTTTCCCCAGTGAGAAGATTGAAGATGTGTTCTGGTTAACCTGAATGTTTACATTTGGGAATATGGATTATTTTATCAGTTTTTCAGTGGGTATCACCTCTGTCGAAAGTTACCATTCTGAACTGTGTTTGCCAGTTTGAGAAACTTTATCCAAAACTACAAATACCTGTTTACATACTTCAAGAACAGTTGATGTTATCTTTTATATATATGTTGGTGAAGCTTGTTCTGTATTACTTCAAATGAAGGGCTTATTTTCAGTGATACCAGACATTTGTGATTGTAAGACACCACAGCTATAGAAATGATTATTAAATCTATGTTAAATATCTTTGATAGTTTTTAGAGCTGATTCTGTCAGGTTACTTAAGGCTGATGTGTCTTCCCCATGCTCAAAATAAAATAATTGAGCAAATTATTAAGATCACAAATAGATTTAAAAGTAGCTTTTGAAGTCATTTCTTGAGTGCTAACAAACTCAGTTCTGGACTAAATGAAATCATCCTAAATAGAGCAGAGCTACATCTACTACCTTGGTTTGTATCCTTTTTAGGTTCAGTGTACATTCAAGTTGATTGCTAAGGTATCCAGCGAGTAGAAAAACACAGACTTGAAGTTTATTCTCTCACCAGAGAAGTAAGTGTCAAGGGTCGCAGACCAGGTGGTTATATGTGTACATGTTGCGTGTTACGATGGTAGGTAGTCATTTCCATACCAATCAAGATTTATAAACATTTTAGTAGTCTACATGTTAAAAAAAAGCCTGTTTTCTGTTTAGATTTTTAAAGCCTTCCATTCTGCAAACCAGGAACTATTCTTACAAAAGGCAGTTCCAGTAGTATCTGTTAATTACTGAGTAGGATTTAAAGTAACATAACTAGGATGTTTACTTTGAAATTGGAGCTTAAATGTATTATAAGTGTAAATGTACTGTAAATTTATTAGGGAAAGTGTTTGGAATCCACCTCTTTCCCCCTCCGAAAGATTAGTACTTTGTTGCATATTGGTTAGAAGGATATTTAAAACAATATTTTTTTTGCATGTAGTTTGGATGCTCTTCCAAGAGTCACATGTCCAAACCATCCAGATGCGATCCTAGTGGAGGACTACAGAGCTGGTGATATGATCTGTCCTGAATGTGGCTTGGTTGTAGGTAAGCAGTTACTATGGTTTTAACTGAAAACACTGTTTTGGGTACTTTGCTTTTGTATATTTTCCAGACTCTCTTTTAATGAATGCATTTTTACTTTTTCCTCTTACAGGTAATACAGATTTTTTAATAAAGCGAATAGATTCAGAAGAAAGGAAATAAGTGAGAGTAAAATCAGAGACACCGTATTTTACTGTCTGTAGAAATACATAATATTTCATAATGTGGGGTAGGATGGAACATCTAAAATTGAGATAATTAATCCAGAAGGAAAGGCCTTTAGTCCTTTGTTTCCTGAGTTTTTTGGCTTAAATATTTGATGCACACTTGTGCATATGGAAATAATGAATAAATGTAATCTACCTTTTGTGATTTTCTTATATTTAAACATGATTTGCTTCAGAGCAATGAAATTAGATAAGCATGAATTATTTGGGGGTAATAAAGATATGTCTTTTAGAAGTATTGAGTCTCATGCAAGGCCTTTCAGTCATCAAAAAAAGATTTGTTTAAATTTCATTTGCTCATACAGACTGATTTATTTATGAATTTCTAGTGTGAAATTGTTATTGCCCAAAATACTGCTTCTTAAAATTTCACTTTATTCCTGAAAGTAAAAATGAAGTTGCTCAGTCATGTCTAACTCTTTGCGACCCCATGGCCCGTAGCCTACCAGGCTTCTTGGTCCATGGGATTTTCCAGGCAAGAATACTGGAGTGGGTTACCATTTCCTTCTCCAGGAGATCTTCCCAACCTAGGGATTGAAACTGTGTCTCCAGCGTTGTAGGCAGATGTTTTTACTGACTGAGCCTTGCTCACTAATCTAGATCTGTAGTATAACTTTAGGATAAAGATAGTCTCTTCAGAAATTTTTCTTATGGTGGGGTTGTTCTCCAGCACCTGAGAAAAGGTATAATACTTGAAGGTTTGAAATACTCAAGAATGAAACTGCTAGTAGGACTGTGGGCAGTGTAACAGAAACATGGATAGTGTTACACTGTGGAAGTGTCTTGTTTGGAGCACGTGTAATATTCTTCCAAGTAGGCTGCTTGCCTCAGACCTCCAGCAGGAATTTTAAATCATACACAGTTGTTAGTAGGAATTGAAACCCATTTGCAATTATATTCTACTCAGTAAGCAATATTAACAGTTAATAAGCTTATATGCTAGGCACTGTTATAAAAGACTTACATATTCACTCAGTTTTTCCTTAGTGACACCTATGAGGTATATCTTCATTTAGAGATGGCAGAAACTGAGGATTAAGTGGTCCAGCAGTCTAGTTCCACTGCCATAGTTCCATTATGACCTGCCACCTATTTTTATATGGCCTGTGTGCTGAGAATGACTTACACATTTTTTTAATGGTTAAAAAATCAAAATAATATTTGGGGACATGTGAAAATATTATCAAAGTCAAACTTATAAATAAAATTTTATTGGAATATAGTCACACTCATTTGTTTATACATTGTCTTTGGCTGCTTTCATGTTGGAACAGCAGAATTTAGTGGTTGTAAAAGAAACGTGTATGGCAAAAACCACTACAATATTGTAAAGTAATTAGCCTCCAATTAAAATAAATAAATTAAAAAAAAAAACACCTTATATGTTCTTCTCATCACATCATACTGCTGCTCAGTTCAGTTCAGTCACTTAGTCGTGTCTGACTCTTTGTGACCCCATGAATCGCAGCACGCCAGGCCTCCCTGTCCATCACCAACTCCCGGAGTTCACTCAGACTCATATCCATTGAGTCCATGATGCCATCCAGCCATCTCATCCTCTGTCATCCCCTTCTCCTCCTGCCCCCAATCTCTCCCAACATCAAAGTCTTTTCCAATGAGTCAACTCTTCACATAAGGTGGCCAAGGTACTGGAGTTTCAGCCTTAGCATCATTCCTTCCAAAGAAATCCTAGGGCTGATCTCCTTCAGAATGGACTGGTTGGATCTCCTTGCAGTCCAAGGCACTCTGAAGAGTCTTCTCCCAACACCACAGTTCAAAAGCATCAATTCATCGGCGCTCAGCCTTCTTCACAGTCCAACTCTCACATCCATATATGACTACTGGAAAAAACCATAGCCTTGACTAGATGGACCTTAGTCGACAAAGTAATGTCTCTGCTTTTGAATATGCTATCTAGGTTGGTCATAACTTTTCTCTTAAGGAGTAAGCATCTTTTAATTTCATGGCTGCAGTCACCATCTGCAGTGATTTTGGAGCCCCCCAGAATAAAAGTCTGACACTGTTTCCACTGTTTCTCCATCTGTTTCCCATGAAGTGATGGGACCGGATGCCATGATCTTTGTTTTCTGAATGTTGAGCTTTAAGCCAACTTTTTCACTCTCCTCTTTCAGTTTCAACAAGAGGCTTTTTAGTTCCTCTTCACTTTCTGCCTTAACTGCTGCTCAGTGCACTACAAATCCCAATTACAGATCCGCAACATTTTGAGTGCCAGGCATACCTCCATACTGCAACTTTTTATTTATGAGTTACCATTGCATACCCATCAAGTCAAAATGAGGGGAAAAAAAAGATGAACTCTGAATGTCATGTTTTAAAGGCATAGTGGAGCATAAGTTGTTTGTTACTGGATGAAATGGCGAAGCATTGTCCTTATCATGTGGTCCATACTATAGATATACCAGAAGAAGACAATTGACGTTTTCAGGCTAAGCACTCATCACAATACTGCTAACTCAGGAAGACAGTGGTCATAAAATTTAGAAAATAGCAAGTAGAATATCTCATCACAGCTGAATTTCTTCACAAAAGTAATAGAATAAAAATAAGGCTGCAGTTAAGTTTCTGAATGGCTCATTTATGGGCCAAACAGGGAAGATCATTTACCAATGATGAGTTATTTGTGTCTGTTTGTAGTAGCTAAAGAAATGTGTCCAGAGAATATAAACTTAGTTAAGACCGCTAGCCTCTCAGCAGAAACAGTTGCTTGAAGAGTTAAGGATGTTGGGAGTGACATCAGTAGTAAATTAAAAACAAGATCATTTATTTCAAGTATTTTTTCTAGACTCTTGACTAGACAGGTGTATTGCTGATTTGTTCATTCACAGTCAGTGCACAGTTTCATAGACTGTGAATCAGCTGCATGGAACAACCACAGGAGAAACTACTTCTAAATTAAATTGCCAAAATACTGATTCAGAACAACCTGAAGTGGAATCTGCTAGGATGTGTTAAAAATAATGCGTAGTGCAGAAGACTTAGGTGGACAAACTTAAAAAGATTGTGAAAATGGAAGATTTTTCAAGTGTATAGTTATCCATTGTATTATTCATTTGCTATGTTGTGGAAAAGGTTTGAATTCATCATGTGTTATTGATCCATATATGATGTCAGTGGTGAATTTCATTCACTCTCATGGACTTAACTGTCATCAGTTCTATAAATTTTTGTCAGAAATACAAGCTGAGTATCTTGACTTGCCCAGCTAACACAGTCATTTGGTAAACTAATAACGGCAGTTTCCTTGTGACTTTTTTTAAAGCTCTGGGGCAAGGTTCAAGTTTTTCTGATTCAGTACTGCCTTTAGTCACTACTATTGAACACAAATGGCTTCAGAAATTAGGTTTTCCTGCAGAGTTGCTAGTGTTATAAATTCAATCTAGAACTGCAAAAGCAAAGCGGTGATTGATTGATTACATTATAGTAAAGCCAGTTTGACAATTAGCATTATTTAAAACATAAGTAATGTCAAATTGCTTTAATACATCTTATATACTTTCACTGTTGTCAGAAGTTAAAACAAAAACTAAGATTTTAATTCCCACTCAAATCTTCCAAACTCAAACTTTAATCAGTGTTTTTCAGACCAAGATACAAGTGCAAAGGAAATTTTCATATTTTAAAGCTGCTTAACTGTAATTAAGGAGATTCTACCTAATCTTTAATTAGAAGTGATTTTTTTAGTCTACAATATAGTGACATGTTAAAAGGCAAATATCAGAAGAATGTAATAACATTCTATAAATGCCTTCCAAACAGTGAATATGCTCTATTAGAAATGCTTGTAGATTAATGTCAGTATTTGATTGTATTTGTCTGCATGAGGGAAGACATTTTTAAAAGTAAGATACATAAAATTTTATTATTATAACACAGATGACCATTTGTAATAAATTAAAAATTTTTTTAATGGTAGAGAACATTAACTTTGAACTCTGATTAAGTGATATGTTATCCTTCAAAAGAGAATTCTGTTATTCCCAGTAGTAGAAATTGTATTATAACAAATTATATTTGGTTATTATATTTTTAATTTAATCAATTAAAAACCAGTGGATTTTTCTCTTTTTAATTACATAAATAAATAACCTCAGTTTGGCCTCTGGACCCACAAAGCCTTTATAAAGTGTTTCCTATGGCCCTTTACAGAAAATGTTTGCTGATGCCCAAGTTAAATGAGAGCATTCAAATTCTTACCAAGTAGTAAGATTGAACTGATAATATGTAAGAGTGAGTCAGAGACAGAAGATTAATTAGAATTTCAGTTTCTTGGTTCTCTTAACTTCTGTCACCATTTAAAAATAAATAGTGGAAAAATACTGTATTATATTTCCAGTCTTTCCATCAGCTTCACTTCTGCTGTAACTAGCAAGATAGTTGTATAAAATTAAGTTACTGGAGAAGGAAGATATAGTTCTCAAGTCTTATATTTTTTTAGTGCTTGGAGTCCTAAATTTTGCTTGTGTTTTTTTTTTCCCTATCTCTAACCAAAGACAGTTAATTTCCTTTTAATTTTGCTTTATTATTATGATTGAACAGCATCAAAAATGGTATTTTTCATTCTAACAATGTAAGCTAAAAATTTTTTTTCTTCAATTTGGCTGTGTCTGGTCTTAGTTGCATCACACAGGATCTTTTATTGTGGTGCACAGACTCTCTAGTTGTGGCACACTCTAGTTGTGGCTTTCCTGATGGCTCAGACAGTAAAGAGTCTGCCTGCAGTGCAGGAGACCCAGGTTCAATCCCTGGGTTGGGAAGATCCCCTGGAGAAGGAAATGGCAACCCAATCCAGTATTCTTGCTTTGAAAATCCCATGGATGGAGGAGCCTGGCAGGCTATAGTCCATGGGGTTGCAGAGAGTCGGACACAACTGAGCCACTTCACTTCACTAGTTGTGGCGTGTGGACTTCGTTGCCCCATGGCATACCTGTAGGATCTCTATTCCCCGAGCAGGGATCAAAACCATGTCCCCTGTACTCCAAGGTGGATTCTCAACCACTGGACCACCAGGGAAGTCCCTAGGCTAGATTTTAAGGCCTGAAAATTTAGAAGTATAATCTGATTGAACTTTTCTGTATATAGAAATATCTGTTTGTGATGCTGGGTTTTCTGAAATAAATTATAACAAACTTTTGTTTTAACATACACAGTAGCCTCATTCACAGGTATTGTGGTTAAATGTATAACACAATGCCCTGCAAGTGAAGACTCTATTTCATGACCAGACAAGGGGAGGCAAGCAAGAAAAAGTCTGCAAACAGAAAGTTCCATTTTGCTGATGTTACTATTAGTCAAATTATGTTGAAAATAGTTTAATTGATCATGACTTTCCATGAGTCTAAATTTTAAAAATACATACACATATGTACACATATATAGAAACATATATCATTGTCATATATTAATAATAAATTAGATTTCCATCATCATTTTGATTTAAAGGCATATGCTCTTCTTTTGTTAGCTCAGTTCAAACTTTATCTCTAATAACTCTGGAGATAAGAAATTAAGCTGGGCAAATATTCTGTAGTCCACTGAGGGCATAAAATTTGTAACTTTTTAAACATTTGAGATATTGATGTTCATAGTGATTTATATTTAGATAGCATCATCATATGTCTTCTAATAAATAATTTTGGTGTACATAATTTGATTATATTTGCCATGAAATTTTACACTGCCTGAAAGTTTTTAGGTTATAGCATTTCTTGAACAGGCACTTGAATAGCTTTTTGTTTAAATAGTCACCAGACAACTTTAGAAACAAGCTCTTTTAGAATTGTTTCTGGACAACTCTGTACTTAGTATTAATGTGTTCTTGAAACTTAGGGCATCCCATTGTCACTAACTCCTTTAATGTTAAACGCAAGACCAGACACTGCTTCACTGTCATTTTTGGAGCAGTATTGTACCCCTCTCTACTGAGTCATCAAGTGAGAGTACCCATTACTATTATTTTTTTAAGTGAAATAATTCATAATACAAAAAATATGTTTTGTGTGATATAAAATAGCTATAGTCTAATAACACTTCTCACTGTCCTTCAAGCCATCCTTTGTAGGCTACTTGAGTCCCATCATTCAGTCTTAAAACCAGTGCCACATATTTTAGGACTTTATTAAAGCAGCATCATACTTTCTGGAACCAGTTTCTGTTTCAGTTACGTGATGGACCACTTTAAAATTTAGTGGCTTGTAACAGCCATTTAAATTTTGCTCAAAATTTTATACGTCATTAATTTGGGAAAGACTCACTTAGGCCACTGTTTTAGCCTTAACTGGACCTGGAGAGTCCCCTTCCATAATGGCTTCTCAACTGCATTTTGGTACGTTTCTGCTCCTTGACCTCCCTGTGTTGAAGTGTCATCCTCTAAAGCCTTTCCCTAGTTGTATTAGAATAGCTCATACATGGTGGTTGGTTTCTAAGAAAGATATCCCAAGAGCAAGTGTTCTGAGGGAGAGTGTCAGCTGGGCTCAAGTAGTTAAGGGCTGTGCATTGAAACAAGGTCACTTCTGTATTCTGTTAGTCACAGCAGTCCTAGGACCCACCTAGACTGGAAGAGGAGAAGAAATAGCCCCACCTCAGTGTGAGGGTAGTAACTGAAAGTCACTCAGTCATGTCTGACTTTTCGTGAGCCCATGGACTATATAGGCCATGGAGTTCTCCAGGTCAGAATACTGGAGTGGGTAGCCAGCCATTCCCTTTTCCATGGGATCTTCCCAACCCAGGGATCGAACCTAGGTTTCCCACATTGCAGGCGGATTCTTCAGCTGAGCCACCATGGAAGCCCCAAGATGAGGGTAACAATGTCATATTGCAGAATATGTGGATGGGGGATATTATTGCTGCTATCTTTGGAAAATACAGTTTGATGTCTTGTTCAATTTTTCCACAGTATTTAAATGGTTGTGTAGTATTTAGTCTCTCTTATAATTTAGATTGTTTCCAATTTCTTTTTAGCTGTTTGTAAAACTACGTACAACATGTAACAGTAGACATTTGAATTATAAAATTGTTATTTTAGACATTTGAAGTATTATTTGTCATTGGCTGTTTTATCAGTGACCCTTAAGATACTGGTAGTGATCTCTCAAATAGGGCCAATTTTTAAAGCAAAGCTTTGTCATTTCTACCATGAGACTGTTGGCTCCAGCAGCACTGTTTGTGGGTCCCCACCCACAATCCTGTGTGATTATGTCACTTTAAAAGTTGAGCACTAGGTGGCAGTATAATCATATTTAGATTATCAATTTGTTCATAAATCTGACCTTGTACATTGTTTATATGTACTTACAGGCTGTAAAGTATTCAGTTAGTAAATTATCAAGACTTTTATAAATTAGGATTTCACAGTGAAGTGTTATATAGAAATAGTGTTATCAACTTAAAGCCACTTTTTGAATACCATTTAAAACAGAATTCCTTCATTTTTCTTAAAAGTGATGTAAGGAAAATACCAGAGAATAGTTTCAGTCCAGTTCAGTCGCTCAGTCATGTATGACTGAGACCCCATGAACCGCAGCATGCTAGGCCTCCCTGTCCATTACCAGCTCCTGGAGCTCACCCAAACCCATGTCCATTGAGTCAGTGATGCCATCCAACCATTTCATCCTCTGTCGTCCCCTTCTCTTCCTGCCCTCAATCTTTCCCAGCATCAGGGTCTTTTCCAATGAGTCAGCTCTTCGCACGAGGTGGCCAAAGTATTGGAGTATCAGCTTCGACATCAGTCCTTCCAGTGAACACACTGGACTGATTTCCTTTAGAATGGACTGGTTGGATCTCCTTGCAGTCCAAGGGACTCTCAAGAGTCTTCTCCAACAACACAGTACAAAAGCATCAATTCTTTGGTGCTCAGCTTTCTTTATAGTCCAACTCTCACATCCATACATGACCACTGGAAAAATCATAGCCTCAACTAGATGAACTTTTGTTGACAAAATAATGTTGCTGGTTTTTAATATGCTGTCTAGGTTGGTCATAACTTTCCTTCCATGGAGTAAGCGTCTTTTAATTTCATGGCNTCAACTAGATGAACTTTTGTTGACAAAATAATGTTGCTGGTTTTTAATATGCTGTCTAGGTTGGTCATAACTTTCCTTCCATGGAGTAAGCGTCTTTTAATTTCATGGCTGCATTCAGCATCTGCAGTGATTTTGGAGCCCAGAAAAATAAAGTCAGCCACTGTATCCACTGTTTGCCCATCTATTTGCCATGAAGTGATGGGACCAGATGCCATGATCTTCGTTTTCTGAATGTTGAGCTTTAAGCCAACTTTTTCACTCTGCTTTTTCACTTTCATCGAGAGGCTTTTTAGTTCCTCTTCTGCCATAAATGTGGTGTCATCTGCATATCTGAGGTTATTGATNGCGAGACAGCAAAAGAGACACATGTATAGAACAGTCTTTTGGACTCTGTGGGAAAGGGAGAGGGTGGGATGATTTGGGAGAATGGGACTGAAACATGCATAATAATATATAAGAAATGAATCGCCAGTCTAGGTTTGATGCAGGATATAGGATGTTTGTGGCTAGTGCACTGGGATGACCCAGAGGGATGGTATGGGGAGGGAGGTGGGAAGGGGGTTCAGGATGGGGAACATGTGTACACTCGTGGTGGATTCACATTGATGTGTAGAAAAACCAATACAATATTGTAAAGTAATTAGCCTCCAATTAAAATAAATAAATTTAAAATTAAAAAATATAAATAAATAAATAAAATAAAATGTATTAATTTTCTTTTGTGGCCCATGGACTATGGTCAGCCAGGCTCCTCTGTCCATTGGATTGACTTCCCAGGCAAGAATATTGAGTAGATTGCCATTTCATTCTCCAGGGGCTCTTCCCAACCCAGGGATCAAANTAAAAATATAAATAAATAAATAAAATAAAATGTATTAATTTTCTTTTGTGGCCCATGGACTATGGTCAGCCAGGCTCCTCTGTCCATTGGATTGACTTCCCAGGCAAGAATATTGAGTAGATTGCCATTTCATTCTCCAGGGGCTCTTCCCAACCCAGGGATCAAACCCACATCTCCTGCATTGGCAGGCAGATTCTTAACCACTGAGCCACCAGGGAAGCCCATATATATATTCATATATATATTTTTCATATTTTTCCATTATGAAAAGAATATAAATATATATTTATATATTTTCATATTCTTTTCCATTATGGTTGTCACAGGATATTGAATATAGTTTCTTGTGCTATAACAGTAAGACTTATTGTATATCCATCCCATAAATAATAGTTTGCTTCTGTTAATCCCAGAATGCTGATCATTTCCTCCCCTACTACTCCTAACCCCTTGGCAATTACAAGCCTATTCTCCATATCAGTGAGTCTATTTTTACTTTGTAGACATGTTGATTTGTATTATATTTTAGATTCCACATATCAATGATATGGTATTTGTCTCTTTCTGATTTCGCTTAGTATGATAATCTCTAGGTCCCTCCATGTTCCTGTAAGAAGCTAGCATTTGAATTGGTACACGAATGAAGAGACCTACCCTCACCAATACAAATGAGCATCATTCAATCTATTGAGAACCTAAATAGAAGAAGAAGAAAAAAAAAAAGGCAGAGGAGGAAGTAGAGATATGCTCTCTCTGTCCAAGCTGGGATGTCCAACTTCTTCTGTCCTTGGACCTTGGTGCTCCTGGTTCTTGAGCCTTCAGACTTAGACCAAGACTTTCACCATCAACATTCCTGGTTCTCAGGCCTTTGGACTCAGATTGAAATATACCACTAGCTCTCTTGGGCTTCAGCTTGCGAATAGCAGACTATGGGACTTCTTAGCCTCTGTCATCACATGGGTCAATTCCTTTAATAAATCAATCTGTCAGTCTTTCTCCATATTGGAAAGAGAGACTATTGGCTCATGATGGGCAATGAGAGCCTCTTTATGGAGCCAAATGCTGGACACTGCTCCTTTCTTTTTGTGTTTCTGCCATAACTATCCCAAGCCTTCCTTTCCAGGGCAGTGGGTGCTCTCATGGAGGAAAGAGGACATTGTTTTACATGATTTCAAAAATGACTGTAGTTCTATCTGGGGCAGTGCCTAGAACAGAGAAACTGATCCATAAACATGATCCCTTCCAATCAAGCTGGAGGATATGAGAGAGAGCTTCAGCATAAAGAAAATTTGATCGGATGAGAAATCCATAGAAATGGCAGGAGGTGTTCTGAAGAACTGCCTCTGCTGTGGCAGGAAATGAGCTCTGTCTTAGAGACTGAAGCCTGGATCTTGAGAAAAGGACCTGAACCCATGACATCATGCCAGTGTGGCCAAGCTGCCACGGGACTCCTGGGCGGCTCTTTCTCACCGATGCATCTCCCTTTCTTGCCTTTGCTTGACATTCAGCTGCTCATTTGGGAAGAGCCTCCTTTTTCTCATCATGGCTGTAGCCAGCAGACAGCATTTGTCTGTCGTTGATAATCGCTCTTTAGACTCCTGTTTCTAATTCCTGCTTCCTAGGGGCAGAGCCAGCAGGCATCCCTCGTGGTTTCTCGACTCTCCAGCTGGCATTTCTGAAGGACACTCTGAGCCCACTTCCACTTCTGCTGCCTTCTGACCCTCTGCTAAGTTCATGGCTCATGAATGAATGAGCAGCAGCATTTTCCTGACCATGTGGGCTCCCCACTGTCACCGGGCACTCACCATCACCAGAGAGCAGGTGTTTCGAGAAGCCTGAACGAGCTGTGGGTGGTGAGACAGACGCTGGGCTTGGCTCTGGAAGCTTCAGCTCAGAACATTGAGCTGAACCATCTGAGGCTCCTCCAGGAAACAGGTTGTGCAAATCTCACAGCCCCCCTCTCTGGGCTTATGCATATTCATTAGTAGAACAACTCCAGGCCACAGATAATGATTCATGCAGGCAGCACCATTCTGAGCATTATTATCTGGGAGTGACAACTGAATTTCTAATTCAACATGTGTATTGGACAAATAGATCATAAGAACTTTAAAGTCAGAAACATCCTTTGGAGTCATGCAACTTCTGTTCTAATGTGGCATAAAATGATAGAGGAAGAGATAGCCTCTCCGGTGGGCTGTGCATAGCTGTTCCCTTCAAAGCAGAGGAGAAATGAAGGGGGCTGAGATTTCAGACACTGCTTGAGTCTCCAACAGAAGCTAATAATAATGGCTGATAAGGAGACAGCTATGGCAACAACAGAGAGCCAGCCACTGGCACGAGCTCACCATTGTTTTGAGTTATTCTGTGGGCACGAACAGAATCCTCCTTTTTTTGCTCTGGCTGGCAATAAGAATGGACCAGAGACTGGTGGGGCTCATTGGCTGCTCAACAAGAAGCGGAGGGCAATAAATGCAAGGCAAGACTGAAGAGGGAGTGGTGGAATCGATTTGAGCAGCATTTCAACACCCAGCATGACGCTGTGAGAGCTACACTATCTGCCCGTCTGCAGAGATCGGCCACTTCCCGCTTGTCACAGCTGACAGTCAAGCATAAAATGGCTCCTGTCAAGGAGTGGCAACTCTTTGAAGACTAAGTCTTAAACCATTCCTTAAAGTTTTATATTCCAGTCCTCATGGCCACCCCACCCCCAAAGTCTTTTCTTTCTAAGGGATAGAATAAACTGACTGCCTATTCCCCTACCTACTGAGGGAGACCATGGAAACGTCAAAGTCTTCTAGAGCCTGGATAGCTACTCTTGGTTTCCCCCCCCCCCTTTTGAACTAATAATGATTATTTTAGAATATTTACTAAAAACCAAGTACTGTGATAAAGTACACACTTCTATGACTTCCTTAAATTCTCACAACAATCAATGACAACAGTGCTAATATCCCTAATCTACTGATGAGGAAACTGAGGCTTCGAGAGGCCAAGTCACTTGGCCCCTGACTCATGCAGCCCATGATTGGTGGGAGCAGGAATGGAGACCACTCTCTTCACTATTAAATGATGTTGATCNAAAAAAAAAAAAGGCAGAGGAGGAAGTAGAGATATGCTCTCTCTGTCCAAGTTGGGATGTCCAACTTCTTCTGTCCTTGGACCTTGGTGCTCCTGGTTCTTGAGCCTTCAGACTTAGACCAAGACTTTCACCATCAACATTCCTGGTTCTCAGGCCTTTGGACTCAGATTGAAATATACCACTAGCTCTCTTGGGCTTCAGCTTGCGAATAGCAGACTATGGGACTTCTTAGCCTCTGTCATCACATGGGTCAATTCCTTTAATAAATCAATCTGTCAGTCTTTCTCCATATTGGAAAGAGAGACTATTGGCTCATGATGGGCAATGAGAGCCTCTTTATGGAGTCAAATGCTGGACACTGCTCCTTTCTTTTTGTGTTTCTGCCATAACTATCCCAAGCCTTCCTTTCCAGGGCAGTGGGTGCTCTCATGGAGGAAAGAGGACATTGTTTTACATGATTTCAAAAATGACTGTAGTTCTATCTGGGGCAGTGCCTAGAACAGAGAAACTAATCCATAAACATGATCCCTTCCAATCAAGCTGGAGGATATGAGAGAGAGCTTCAGCATAAAGAAAATTTGCTCGGATGAGAAATCCATAGAAATGGCAGGAGGTGTTCTGAAGAACTGCCTCTGCTGTGGCAGGAAATGAGCTCTGTCTTAGAGACTGAAGCCTGGATCTTGAGAAAAGGACCTGAACCCATGACATCATGCCAGTGTGGCCAAGCTGCCACGGGACTCCCGGGCGGCTCTTTCTCACCGATGCATCTCCCTTTCTTGCCTTTGCTTGACATTCAGCTGCTCATTTGGGAAGAGCCTCCTTTTTCTCATCATGGCTGTAGCCAGCAGACAGCATTTGTCTGTCGTTGATAATCGCTCTTTAGACTCCTGTTTCTAATTCCTGCTTCCTAGGGGCAGAGCCAGCAGGCATCCCTCGTGGTTTCTCGACTCTCCAGCTGGCATTTCTGAAGGACACTCTGAGCCCACTTCCACTTCTGCTGCCTTCTGACCCTCTGCTAAGTTCATGGCTCATGAATGAATGAGCAGCAGCATTTTCCTGACCATGTGGGCTCCCCACTGTCACCGGGCACTCACCATCACCAGAGAGCAGGTGTTTCGAGAAGCCTGAACGAGCTGTGGGTGGTGAGACAGACGCTGGGCTTGGCTCTGGAAGCTTCAGCTCAGAACATTGAGCTGAACCATCTGAGGCTCCTCCAGGAAACAGGTTGTGCAAATCTCACAGCCCCCCTCTCTGGGCTTATGCATATTCATTAGTAGAACAACTCCAGGCCACAGATAATGATTCATGCAGGCAGCACCATTCTGAGCATTATTATCTGGGAGTGACAACTGAATTTCTAATTCAACATGTGTATTGGACAAATAGATCATAAGAACTTTAAAGTCAGAAACATCCTTTGGAGTCATGCAACTTCTGTTCTAATGTGGCATAAAATGATAGAGGAAGAGATAGCCTCTCCGGTGGGCTGTGCATAGCTGTTCCCTTCAAAGCAGAGGAGAAATGAAGGGGGCTGAGATTTCAGACACTGCTTGAGTCTCCAACAGAAGCTAATAATAATGGCTGATAAGGAGACAGCTATGGCAACAACAGAGAGCCAGCCACTGGCACGAGCTCACCATTGTTTTGAGTTATTCTGTGGGCATGAACAGAATCCTCCTTTTTTTGCTCTGGCTGGCAATAAGAATGGACCAGAGACTGGTGGGGCTCATTGGCTGCTCAACAAGAAGCGGAGGGCAATAAATGCAAGGCAAGACTGAAGAGGGAGTGGTGGAATCGATTTGAGCAGCATTTCAACACCCAGCATGACGCTGTGAGAGCTACACTATCTGCCCGTCTGCAGAGATCGGCCACTTCCCGCTTGTCACAGCTGACAGTCAAGCATAAAATGGCTCCTGTCAAGGAGTGGCAACTCTTTGAAGACTAAGTCTTAAACCATTCCTTAAAGTTTTATATTCCAGTCCTCATGGCCACCCCACCCCCAAAGTCTTTTCTTTCTAAGGGATAGAATAAACTGACTGCCTATTCCCCTACCTACTGAGGGAGACCATGGAAACATCAAAGTCTTCTAGAGCCTGGATAGCTACTCTTGGTTNATTTCCTCCCCTACTACTCCTAACCCCTTGGCAATTACAAGCCTATTCTCCATATCAGTGAGTCTATTTTTACTTTGTAGACATGTTGATTTGTATTATATTTTAGACTCCACATATCAATGATATGGTATTTGTCTCTTTCTGATTTCGCTTAGTATGATAATCTCTAGGTCCCTCCATGTTCCTGTAAGAAGCTAGCATTTGAATTGGTACACGAATGAAGAGACCTACCCTCACCAATACAAATGAGCATCATTCAGTCTATTGAGAACCTAAATAGAAGAAGAAGAAAAAAAAAAAAGGCAGAGGAGGAAGTAGAGATATGCTCTCTCTGTCCAAGTTGGGATGTCCAACTTCTTCTGTCCTTGGACCTTGGTGCTCCTGGTTCTTGAGCCTTCAGACTTAGACCAAGACTTTCACCATCAACATTCCTGGTTCTCAGGCCTTTGGACTCAGATTGAAATATACCACTAGCTCTCTTGGGCTTCAGCTTGCGAATAGCAGACTATGGGACTTCTTAGCCTCTGTCATCACATGGGTCAATTCCTTTAATAAATCAATCTGTCAGTCTTTCTCCATATTGGAAAGAGAGACTATTGGCTCATGATGGGCAATGAGAGCCTCTTTATGGAGTCAAATGCTGGACACTGCTCCTTTCTTTTTGTGTTTCTGCCATAACTATCCCAAGCCTTCCTTTCCAGGGCAGTGGGTGCTCTCATGGAGGAAAGAGGACATTGTTTTACATGATTTCAAAAATGACTGTAGTTCTATCTGGGGCAGTGCCTAGAACAGAGAAACTAATCCATAAACATGATCCCTTCCAATCAAGCTGGAGGATATGAGAGAGAGCTTCAGCATAAAGAAAATTTGCTCGGATGAGAAATCCATAGAAATGGCAGGAGGTGTTCTGAAGAACTGCCTCTGCTGTGGCAGGAAATGAGCTCTGTCTTAGAGACTGAAGCCTGGATCTTGAGAAAAGGACCTGAACCCATGACATCATGCCAGTGTGGCCAAGCTGCCACGGGACTCCCGGGCGGCTCTTTCTCACCGATGCATCTCCCTTTCTTGCCTTTGCTTGACATTCAGCTGCTCATTTGGGAAGAGCCTCCTTTTTCTCATCATGGCTGTAGCCAGCAGACAGCATTTGTCTGTCGTTGATAATCGCTCTTTAGACTCCTGTTTCTAATTCCTGCTTCCTAGGGGCAGAGCCAGCAGGCATCCCTCGTGGTTTCTCGACTCTCCAGCTGGCATTTCTGAAGGACACTCTGAGCCCACTTCCACTTCTGCTGCCTTCTGACCCTCTGCTAAGTTCATGGCTCATGAATGAATGAGCAGCAGCATTTTCCTGACCATGTGGGCTCCCCACTGTCACCGGGCACTCACCATCACCAGAGAGCAGGTGTTTCGAGAAGCCTGAACGAGCTGTGGGTGGTGAGACAGACGCTGGGCTTGGCTCTGGAAGCTTCAGCTCAGAACATTGAGCTGAACCATCTGAGGCTCCTCCAGGAAACAGGTTGTGCAAATCTCACAGCCCCCCTCTCTGGGCTTATGCATATTCATTAGTAGAACAACTCCAGGCCACAGATAATGATTCATGCAGGCAGCACCATTCTGAGCATTATTATCTGGGAGTGACAACTGAATTTCTAATTCAACATGTGTATTGGACAAATAGATCATAAGAACTTTAAAGTCAGAAACATCCTTTGGAGTCATGCAACTTCTGTTCTAATGTGGCATAAAATGATAGAGGAAGAGATAGCCTCTCCGGTGGGCTGTGCATAGCTGTTCCCTTCAAAGCAGAGGAGAAATGAAGGGGGCTGAGATTTCAGACACTGCTTGAGTCTCCAACAGAAGCTAATAATAATGGCTGATAAGGAGACAGCTATGGCAACAACAGAGAGCCAGCCACTGGCACGAGCTCACCATTGTTTTGAGTTATTCTGTGGGCATGAACAGAATCCTCCTTTTTTTGCTCTGGCTGGCAATAAGAATGGACCAGAGACTGGTGGGGCTCATTGGCTGCTCAACAAGAAGCGGAGGGCAATAAATGCAAGGCAAGACTGAAGAGGGAGTGGTGGAATCGATTTGAGCAGCATTTCAACACCCAGCATGACGCTGTGAGAGCTACACTATCTGCCCGTCTGCAGAGATCGGCCACTTCCCGCTTGTCACAGCTGACAGTCAAGCATAAAATGGCTCCTGTCAAGGAGTGGCAACTCTTTGAAGACTAAGTCTTAAACCATTCCTTAAAGTTTTATATTCCAGTCCTCATGGCCACCCCACCCCCAAAGTCTTTTCTTTCTAAGGGATAGAATAAACTGACTGCCTATTCCCCTACCTACTGAGGGAGACCATGGAAACGTCAAAGTCTTCTAGAGCCTGGATAGCTACTCTTGGTTTCCCCCCCCCCCTTTTGAACTAATAATGATTATTTTAGAATATTTACTAAAAACCAAGTACTGTGATAAAGTACACACTTCTATGACTTCCTTAAATTCTCACAACAATCAATGACAACAGTGCTAATATCCCTAATCTACTGATGAGGAAACTGAGGCTTCGAGAGGCCAAGTCACTTGGCCCCTGACTCATGCAGCCCATGATTGGTGGGAGCAGGAATGGAGACCACTCTCTTCACTATTAAATGATGTTGATCTAATGATGAGGAGGGGTGTCTTTTTAAGGATGAGCACACAGATCTTGAGCAAGTGGAACCCTGGTAAAGGATGTACTTGAGACCAGGACACTCTGGTCCCCTGGCCCCTTCCAGCTGCCTCTCACCTGTGGGATGAGGTGCGTATGGAGGTCAAGAATGTGTGCTGGTCTGAGACCTATATTCCCTCTATATCACGCTCTGGAGACAATCAGGCTTGCAGTCTCACACCTCAAGTTCAGCAGAAAAACTTTTGCTTCTCCAAGTTCTGATTAGGCCACCTACTTCCAATAAACCAATCACCAAGGATCGAGGATGTGTGGGCTCTGATTGGCCAGCCTGAGTCACACACTTCCGGCTGGAGTCAAGAATGAAGTCACCATCCCCTGAGTGACGTGGTCTGAGAGCAGGAGGAAGGTGTGACACCTCTCAGGACAATGGGGGTGTTGTACCCAGAAGAAGAAGAAAGAAACGCTGATCAGACAAAACCAAAAAATGCCCACCACACTTGTCAAGCCTCATTGCCTCCAGTCTTCTCTGGGTCCTGAAGGTTATGGGGGAGGTAGATATTTGAGGAGAGACAGAGGGAATGAAGATAAGGGGGAAAGATGGAATGAGCTTACAGAGAGGTTTGCTCAGAAATGGAAACACAGAACTAGAGAAGAACCAGGAAGATTTCCCTCAACTCCTCAAGAGAAAGAACACATAGGAAAAAAATGTTTTAAAAGTCTAGCCCTGATTCCCGTATGCATCCTACATGGCTCAGTGCCCTTTAGTTTTTGTGCTAAAAGTTCCTAGAGGTCTGGGAGAATTCCTTATGATCCTTTAGAATGAATTGGGAAGTAAGATTCAGGAGGCAGGTTAGTGGGTTGAGCTCAGACCCCTCCTGGCTTCAGTTATAGCTTTCTCACTTTTATTTCTCTTTTCAGTGCCTTTTGCATAAGATCTTATTTGGAAAAAATAGGCGTTCCTCTCTGCTAAACACTGCTCTGCACTGAGATATTCTCAACAAAGAAGACCTTTGGTTTACATCTATCTCTCATGTGGTCAGTGCAGTGCCAGGCATACAGTAGGCACTCAGTTATTACTAAGCTGTCAAATGGATGGTTGAATGGCCACAAGGGAAATTATGAGTGGAAAACCTTAAATTGTGGAAAGGAAACTCAGGGTTCTGGGAGCACACAGAGAACCGATGATCCCTTCATGAGGGTGTAACCACAGACAGAGCCTTGTGTGGAAAGACAGGTGACTGCTCCCCTTTTGACTTAGACACGGTTCTAATCAAACAGGTGAAACGTTTGTGAAGGGCCACTGCTTATAATAACATCACACTTTCAACAGTTATCCAGAGCCAGATACTTATCAGTTACTTCTTACTTCTCAAACTCAGGACCAAACTCCAATTCCCTGGATGCCAGAAAAGTCTTATCTCCAAGAAGTGAGACATTACCCAATCTGACTTAATTATTAGTTCAAGATCACGGTGGCTCTGTAGGTTATGGTGTCAGATAATCCCAGATGTGATTTCCTGGATAAGAACTGGGGACTATTTCAAATATTCCTTGGACCAGCCTCATTCTACTTCGAACCCCCAATCCAACACATGTGTGTATTCACATGTACACACACACATGCACAGAGATTTTTTATTAAAGACTATCTATCACACACACACTCACAAAATCTCTAGAGAACCTGGCTTAGAAGCCATGGATTCAGAAGCGTAGCAGAAACTGCACTACAGCCTTGTGCAAGGGGCATACCCATCCAGACATTCTGGTCCAACTGTTGGCACCCTGCAAGTGATGCTATTGCAAGAATCTCTGTCTTTCTTGCTTCTGGAAGCTGAGCATTCCTGCTGCCCTTCTTCCCAGAGTAGATCTCTGGGGGCAACCAGCTTGCCCTCAAAGTCTTGCACAGATTTGGCTGATTAGAGGGGTTTGTTCCACATGCCTATGTCCTTGCTGCAAGAGCTCCTGGGAAAGAAAGTTTTAAGCTTCTACCACAAAGTGGAGAAGTCTCCCAACAAAAAGAAAGGGTATGCAAAGGAGCAGAGTGGTCAGAGTCACAAAGAGTCAGACACGACTCAGACTGAACAGCAACAAGACCTGCTGAGACAGCTGTTGGGCATGAGGTTCACTGCACTAGGGGTTCAATCTGAGGTTTCTTCTACTTCTCCCCTCTACCCAGATTAACTTCACTTTCCATCCTTATCCTCTACGTTATTTAGCCCTCAAAGCATGTGCTATATTATCAGCTCTAAGCCCCTAGCCCCTCAGGAAGCACTTACTTCTCCTAAGAATGGAACCTGTGTTCTTAGCAGTGCAACATTTGTTTTCCCCTTTCCTGAAGAGGAGAGTGTTTCCGTTTTTGAAAAACACATGGCAGGAAGCAGGGAAGAAAAACCAAGAGAGAATGAGTTAAGCAATTCACATTATAACAGGTTAAGTCCAGCTCGTCGAAGAATCTAAATTGAAAGCAAATTGGGTTAAATTGAGACAAGACAGTTTTCTGACGTTCAGACTTGTGGCAACATGGAATTCCTTTCCTGGAGGTCTCTGGGGAATTGGCCAGTTCCACCAAGTTGGCTAGCGTAATTGGGACACAGTTGGGTGTGGAGATAGAGAAATAGATCGAACAGCTTTCACATGTCCCTGCTAGTCTGGCTTACATGCTGTTACTATCCAGTACCAGCCTATATGGGATGATGGTACAAAGCTAGACATTCTAGCGAGGCCAGGCATATGAATGTATGAGTGTCTGGTGGGGCAGGCAAGGTGCGGGGAGTGGGGGCCAAGTCAGTTGGAGCCAGGAACAAAAGTCTGATTCTTTATGCGGGTTTACTGCTGCGATTATCCCCTCTCCAACCCAAATAAGTTTTGTGGCTGCTAGAGAAATTGAAATTGCCAAAGAGCGAAGTTGGAGGTGCTTGAATATTTTCTCTGACTCTTACTTAAACATTGGCAACTTTCCTGAGACTATAAATATGATTGGGACTCAGCCATTTCTCTCTTTGTAGTCTATGAAAATTAACTTGGTCCGCAGGGGTTGCAATCACTGCCAACCCCCCCCACGTGTGGGCTCTTCCTCCACACTGACAAAAATAACAGTTAATTAGGCTGCAACACCCATAGGAAAGTGAACTTGCACCACCAATCATGGGGGGGCATGCAAAATGTTGCCATGACAACAGGCATTTACTGGCTCTTCATTTTAATGTATCAAAGGCTAGGGATAATTTCCCAGTGAGAATACATGAGGGTAGATTTTTTTTCCCTCCTCCTCATTCTTTCTGCCAGTCTTTTGCCAGT